>AWOL01S0026010.1:132592-187728 GCA_000715115.1 Nicotiana otophora | reverse complement strand
TTTCTGTCTACTTTTATTTCAGACAGTAGTTAGAGTTTTGTATATTCTGCTAGTATGTGTTCCAAGACCTGGTGTCACAAGTGTATGAGTAACTAGTAGAATATACAAAACTCTAACTACTGTCTGAAATAAAAGTAGACAGAAAATAGATGCAAAAGAGAGACTCTAGGTGCTACAGAACGGCTCAGGAAGTAGCTCACCACTAGGTCTCGGGGTAACGGAGGTGCGCACCGATATGACCGCCGGATGCACCTACCTCAGATCTTGCACGATTAGTGCAGAAGTGTAGCGTGAGTACATAAATAACATGTACCCAGTAAGTATCTAGTCTAACTTCGAAGAAGTAGTGACGAGGGGTCGACATCGACACTTACTATGGGCTAACAATAAAATTCAGAAATTCTAAATAAGCATGAGTTATGTAAATAATAATAATAATAACTCAATAACAAGCAGTGAATAAATAATTCTTTCACTAATAGTAAATCCCAAGTCAATTTCTGTTATTAAATAATTATAACCTCTCAAGCCATAAAATAATATCAAGTATAATTAGGCTCCGACTATTATCACGCACGATTTATGCCGAGGTCGTACGATCGGATCTAGAATAATGTGTACACTGCCGAGGGTCGAGCAACACGAACCATAAATGCATCTATTCTACTGCCGAGGTGTTCGGCCCGCTCCACAAGAAGAGAGGATACTTTATGAACATCCGATTTAAAAGCTATTACAAGGCTAATACACAAAGAAGCACAATTTATATTAAAGGTCAAGTAACCCGCCAAAACTCAAGTAAGTGAAATTCGGTCTTTTACAATTCCTCTATCAAGTTCCAATATAATTTATGCACTTTAATTAACAAGTAGGGTGCAAACATTATAAGTATTTCATGATTTGGGTCCTAAACTACCCGGACAGAAGCATAATTGGTAGCTACATACGGACTCTCATCACCTCGTATGTACGTAGCCCCCACAATTAGAAGCAAATAGTAATTTAAATCACCTATTGGGTAAATTTCCTCTTACAAGGTTACGCAAGAGACTTACCTCGTCTCAAAGCTTACTTTCCGGCCCACAATTCGTTCTAAAGCCTCAAATCGGTGCTGAACAATCCGAAACTAGTCAAATGTTATATAAATTAATCAATACATGTTCAAAAGTTCGTAATTTAACTATTAGAGTAATTACCCAGCCCAAATTAGAAGATTCCTAAAATTCACCCCCCGGGCCCATGTGCCCGGATTCCAGAAATTTTCAAAGATAAATGTTACCCATAACCTCACGAACTCAAATATATAATTTTCACCAAATTCCATAATCATTTTCGTGGTTAATCCCATTTTTATCAAAACCTAGATTTTTCAACTAAACCCATAATGTTTACAATTTTTCATGTTAAACTCTACCCATAATCTATGTATTTAACTTACATTAGATAGAAATTACATACCTTCTATAGCTAGGTGAAAATTCCTCTCTAAGAAGCTCCAAAACTCACCCAAGAAGTGAAATAAATGAGCCAAAATGGCCGAAGTCCCGTCTTAAATGAACCTCACTGCCCCAGCGATATTCATTTCTGCGGAACATCGACCGCTTCTGCGGACAAAGCCTCGCAGACACGGACCATGCCCAGGTCTGCCCTTCCCACTTCTACGGGCGAAGTCTCGCTTCTACGAGCCCGCTCTTGCGGCACAAGCTCCGCACCTGCGTACCCTCCTACTTCTGCGATCAACTTCCTCGCATTTGCGCCTTCGCAGATGCAGTCCTTCCTTACTTCTGTGACCACTGGGAAGTCCACTCTATTTCGCTTCTGCAGTCGTTGGCTCGCTTCTGCGAGCTCGCACTTGCAGCTAGTTCCTCGCAGGTGCGATTGCACCAGAAGTTCTGCTGCTTTAGCTATGTTCTCCAAGTCCAAATGAGTTTCGCGCATCGTCCGAATGGCATCCGGGTCTCCCGATGCCTCGCCCAAACATACCAACAAGTTTGTAGCCACAAGACGGACCTTCTCGACCTCTCGAAACACGAAAAACAACACCAAAACTAAGAATCACACTCCAAACCAAATTGAATCAACTTTATGAACTTCAAGTTCTTTCAACTTACTCCGAACGCGCTAAATCATACTTAAACTACTCGGAATGACACTAAATTATGCGTGCAAGTCTTAAATCACTATACGGAACTATTCCAGGGCTCGGATTCCCAAACGGACCTCGATAAGGCCAAAACCTATTTCAAACCAAAGTTTAAGAACTTTAAAACCTTCAGTGTGCTAACGTTCAACTTTAGGCGCCGAAATGCTCCCGGGTCATCAAAAACCCGATCCGCATACGGCCCAAGTCCAAAATCATCATACGAACCTATTGGGACCGTCAAATCCCGATTCCGAGGTCATTTACTAAAAATATTGACCCAAGTCAAACTTAACCCTTTTAAGCCAATATTAAGGAACTAAGTGCTCAGATTTCAACCCGAACACTTCCAAACCCAAACTAACCATCCCCGCAAGTCATAAAACAGTAAAAGCTCATATGTGGAGTCTTATTTAGGGGAATGCAGATCTAGAAAGCAAAACGACCGATTGGGTCGTTACATTCTCCACCTCTTAAACAAATGTTCGTTCTCGAACGGGTCTAGAATCATACCTGGAGTGCCGAATAAGTGTGGATATCTTCTCTGCATGTCCTCCTTGGTCTCCCAAGTCACTTCCTCGACTGGTTGACCCCTCCACTGAACCTTTACCATCACAATCTTCTTGGACCTCAATCGGCGAACCTACCTGTCAATAATGGCAACTGGCTCCTCCTTATAACCCATGCTCTCATATAACTGAACTGTGCTGTAGTCTAACACATGCGACCTATCGACATGATACTTCCAAAGCATAGAAACGTGGAAGACCGGATGAACTCCCGATAGACTGGAAGGCAAAGGAAGCTCATAAGCAACCTCCCCAACTCGTCTCAACACCTCAAATGGACCTATAAACCTTGGGCTCAACTTGCCCTTCTTTCC
The DNA here is from genome assembly GCA_000715115.1 of Nicotiana otophora. Lineage (NCBI taxonomy): Eukaryota > Viridiplantae > Streptophyta > Magnoliopsida > Solanales > Solanaceae > Nicotiana > Nicotiana otophora. The sequence goes on along the minus strand of AWOL01S0026010.1, from coordinate 184,705 downwards.
CAAACTCAGGATTCCCTTCATCGGTGAGACTTTCAAAAGAACCTTCTCGCCTACCATAAATGATAAATCACACGCCTTCGGATCCGCATAACTCTTCTGTCTGGACTGTGCTGTGCGAAGTCGCTCCTGAATCAACTTTATCTTTTCCAAGGCATCCTCCACCAAATCAGTACCATACAACTTAGCATCACCGGGCTCAAACCATCCGATGGGCGAATGACATCGCCGACCATATAAAGCCTCAAATAGAACGATCTCGATGCTGGACTAATAACTGTTGATGTAAGCAAAATTGGCCAAAGGCAAGAATCGGTCCCACCACCCTTCGAAGTCAATCACACATGCTCTGAGAATATGCTTCATTATTTAAACCATCCGCTCCAACTGCCCATCGGTCTGCGGATGTAAGGTTGTGCTGAGCTCTTCTCGGGTCCCCAACTCACTCTGTACTACCCTCCAGAAATGCGAAGTAAACTGAGGGCCTCTATCTAATATGATGGAAACAGGCACAATATGAAACCGAACAATCTACTGAATGTAAATATGGGACAATCTCTCTGAAGAATTCGTGGTCACAACCGGAATGAAGTGTGCTGACTTGGTCAACCTGTCAACAATGACCCAAACTGTATCAAACTTCCTCAAGGTCCGAGGCAACCCAACTACGAAGTCTATAATGATGCGCTCCCATTTTCACTCAGGTATAGCCATCTGCTGGAGTAGGCCACCTGGCCTCTGATGCTCATATTTAACTCGCTGGCAATTTAGGCACCTCGCTACATACTAAACTATGTCCTTATTTATCCGCTGCTACCAATAATGCTGCCTCAGGTCGCGATATATTTTCATAGCACCTGGATGAATAGAATACCGAGAATTGTGTGCCTTCTCTAGAATCTTCTCCTTCAACCCATCGACATTAGGGACACATAAACCACCCTGGAGTCACAGAACACCATCTTTGCCGATAGTAACCTCCTTGGCACCACCCAGTAGTACTGTCTCTTTGAGAACCAATAAGTGAGGATCATCGTATTAGCGAGCCTTGATCTACTCAAATAGTGAAGACTGGGCGACGACGCATGCAAGAACTCGGCTAGGCGATATCCAACCTCCCAAGTCTGTTAGCCAATGACTGAATGTCCAAAGCTAGTGACCTCTCCTCTGCTGAAATGAATGCCAAACTACCCATACACTCCTTCTGCTCAAGACATCCGTAACCACATTCTCCTTGCCCGGATGATAAAGGATGGTAATATCATAATCTTTCAGTAACTCAAGCCATATGCGCTGCCTCAAATTGAGATCCCTCTGCTTGAACAAATGCTGCAAGTTGCGATGATCGGTGTAGACCTCACAAGACACCCTATAAAGATAATGCCTCCAGATCTTAAGAGAATGAACAATCTCGGCAAACTCCAAATCATGTATGGGGTAATTTTTCTCATGGGGCTTCAGTTGACGTGAAGCATATGCTACAAGTCACTGGTCTCACCTAAGTCACACCTCAAATTGGGGTTGTGAAGCAGCCAATTGCAATAATAATACCCAACAAGGAGTCAGGATCGAATCCACAGGGAGCGTAGATGGGATTAATGGTATGTATTCGGTCTAAGCACGTGAATTGCCTAAGTTGCACTTCCACAAAACTTTGTTTTGATTTTACTTCTAAAATTATACTATGGATTGTAATTGAAAAATATGAAACTAGAGAACAATGTTTTTGTTGTTGTTTTTCAAATATGTAAAAGTTCTAGGGCTGTGACTTCCACTTAGGTGTTTGCCTAACGGGTTGTGGGCTTTAGAGCGAGTTTCGTTGGTCGGGGTGTATTATAGTAATCAACACTCAAATACCCACTCAATACCTCTCGGTAAGAGAGTGGTTTTTCCCAATTTTCCTTTCTCAAGTCCAAATGGGTCTAAACAGTTGACAAATTTCTCAAGTCAGGTTTTACTATCTCTAGGTTCAACCCTTTAATTGGGACTATCAATCTCTTTATTTCATCCCAAACTCTTATTAGCCAAGTAGACTAAGTCTCTCTTTCTCAAGTAGAGACCAAGTCAAATAGGCTTGAACCAATATTTGCAACCATTAATTCTACAATTATAGCAAGAACTAGGCTAAATAATACACACCCACCCATAAACAATCCCTAAATCAAACATCCATTAGGTTCCCACACTAGGGTTGGGTCACAACCCTAGATAGAAATTTAGCTACTCATAGTGGATATTGAAGAAAATAAAGAAGAAAAGATGATAAAACTCATATTGAATGATTAATAGATGAAAATCCAATGTAAAATCAACAATATAAACTAAAGTTGCCTAAAAGAGTAAAGAAAAATGGCTACAGACTTTCTGGTATTTAAGACTTAACCTAATTTCGCCAAAAAAGTCTATTTATACACAACTGAAATTTTTGGACAAAAATTGCCCTTTCGGAGGTTCTGCGGCCGCACAATTCAGTGCGTAGTCCGCACTTTGCTTCAGCTCTTGACATGAGTTAGATCTGCGGCCGCACAATTCGGCATTGCGGCCGCGTCTCTTGAGTTCTGCGGACCGCATAATTCTTGGTGCGGCCGCATATTTGATTTCTGCGGCCGCACAATTATAGTGCGGTCCGAAGTTCTTGCTGAGCTTGGAGTTGGAACTCTCTGAACCTTGACTTCTGCATCTGCACAATTATTGTGCAGTCCGCACCTTACATTGTAGCTCTTTTAATTCTTCTTCATGTTCTGCAGCCGCACATAGTATTCTGCGGTCTGCACTTTAGCTTTTTGTGCTTGATTTTTGTCCTTATTCAAAAGCACTCCTCTTGAGTTTGATTTCATCGTAATGGCTCATTTTCCAATACTCCTGCAAGTAAGCATATTTCATCAGTTTTCGGGAATACCTTTAAACATTTTTGAACTAAAACAAAAGTCAAAAGGCACAAATAAGTAGTCAAGATCCCCACTTATCAACTCCCCCAAACTTAAGCTTTTGCTTATACTCAAGAAAATAAGGTAATTTCCACCTCCACAAGAAAAGAGCTATTCCAGCTAATTTAGGTGAAGCAAACACACATCAATTGGGACCAACAATTACCCACAACACTTATGAATTATCAACAAGGCAATGATTTGAAGTTTTAAGTACAAATAGTTCTAATGTGACACTTGAGCAGCAAGAGTTGACTTACGCATCAAGGAAGTTTGCTCTTTCATGTAGGTCACCGTGGATCCCAAACTACTCCTCCTCTACTCTCCGTTAGCTTATCTCACTTAAGAATGAAGCACTCAATTCAAGGATTTGTGAAAAGTTTGCTCATCTCTCTCAAAAGAATGTCACAAGTGCGGCTCTAAGTACCATATGCTTGCCCCTCATGTAAATCACCACTAATGTAATCTCACTCGGCTTGAAATCACGTAAGGAGTTTTTCGGCATGTAATGAAGGCTTTTGGACTGAGGTAGGAAATGTTAGAGTAGAACGAGTTCATCTTTCCTTAGGCACTCCATTTTCTCTTTTTGGCTCATGCTTTGCCGACTCTTTGAGTCATTTTCTTTTTCCTTAGGGGAACTAGAGAGACTTAACATCACTCTTTCTTGGTCATGATATTCATTTTTTCCTTCTTTGTTTCCTCCATGCTTTGCACTTTTGCTTTTCTTTGAATCCCTTCAACTCTTCAATTTATTCACTTTCTTTTTGTATTTTTCTTTTGTTCTTTCTTTCTTTTTCTTTGCCTTGACTTTTATTCATTTTTTTTCTCTTTTTGTACCTTGATACCACTTTCAAACTCCTCGTATCTCCCCCAAACTTATGTTTTTGCCAATTGCTTCTCATGAGTGTTAAGGAAAGCTCGGGTTCCAAGAGAAAGTCACTACAAAACGGGTACAAGCTTGTAACATGGTTATCAAATGAGAAAGGATTTAGGCTAAAAAAGGTTGACTAGGGATAAAATCATTGGTGGGCCATGAAAATTTCAAAACGGGTCAAAGAGAGCCTACAATCTCTTCTTAAGCCAATCAAAACTTAAAATATAACCTAGAAACACATTCGGGTCAAGTTCTAGACCATTCACATGGGTACTTGGACTTGCAACAAAACATCTCACCTCTCACACACCCGGATTGTTAAAGAGGATAGAGTCGAGGGCCCACAACAACCGTATTCAAGATTGAAAATCACTAATGGTTCAACTAAACCACCCGATGATTGCCTAAGTCAACGCAAGAGTGACAAGGTCACTAACTAGAGCTATTTCTTTCCACTAACTTGTTTTTAATCATAAGCGTGTAGTTAAGTGTGTTGGTACCAAGTGAAGCATGCTTGACTATTCTAGTTTTACTCATTTAGGTCCTCTTATTCATTATGTTCTTACCTAAACATCAAAAAAACGGGCTCAATCCCTTAAACAAGTTGTCACGCCATCCATCGTTGGGAAGAGTCACCCGGTTTATACAAAAACCACCTTTGGAAAGAACCATGGCATTAAGAAAACCAAAGGCTTATTGATCACTTAAACATGAAAAGAAACTACAAAATTAAAAAGAAGCTATTAAAGTAAATAAGCATCTATTAGACTAAACATTGACTACTACTACTACAACAACAACAACAACAACAACCCAGTATAATTCCACTAGTAGGGTCTGGGGAGGGTAGTATGTACGCAGACCTTACCCCTACCCTGGGGTAGAGAGGCTGTTTCCAATAGACCCTCGGCATCCTTCCCTCCAAGAACTCCCCACCTTGCTCTTGGGGTGACTCGAACTCACAACCTCTTGGTCGGAAATGGAGGGTGCTTACCATCAGAGCAACCCACCTTGTCAAAACATTGACTAGTGAGAAAACAAAATAAAGAAGCTATGAAGTAAACTGCTGAAAGTATAAATGAATATACAAACTGAGAAAGGGAAAGAGAATATATACATCAATAGAGAGAAGAATATGTACATAATGAAAGTAAAAATAAAAAAGAGAATGTTATCAGTTATTACAGGATAATGTCAAATGTCATATCAAATCAAAACAGACTACCCCCTTGAATAACAATAAGCATTTTCCTCAATGCAGACAATGCTTAACAAAAATAAAAATAAGTAAGGGAAAGATTAGAGAGGACTCCCTATGTGGTCTCAGTGAACATAGTAGCATCATTTCCCTCAGGCTCCTCCAACTGGATCTCAACATCCTCTACTGGGAGAGTAGCTGGGTTGGTGAACATCTGTAGCACTGCCTTAGCCGTGTGGACAGAGAGGTCTGGCTCCTCAGACTGGCCAGCCGGTGCCACTGATACTGATGGTGCTGCTGGGTCTGCTGGTACTGATGGATCTATCTCCATTAGTAAGTCAAAGGGAAGATCACCAACTGCGGCTATCTTGGTCACTTCACGTCTCAACTTGTCCACTGATTTTCTCGAGGCTTGGGATTTTCTCATCTTCTTAACCTGTTTACCTAGCTCCTCAATTGCTCCCCCATGTGCCACCAAGGTATCCATGATGGTCTTCTGATTATCCAATATCTTCTTCAATGTTTCCTCCACTGACGGAGGAACCTGGGGTGCCGGGGTAGAAGACTGTGCTGCAACAACACTGGATAGGTCGGACAACTTTGCAGTAGCTGTCTGCATCTAGTTGTTGAGACTCACTAGTGTTTGGGAGACTTGCAGCGTAGTGAGTGGCTAAGTGGAGGAGGAAAGCATTGACACTGATGCTGATGGCCCTGAAGATGGAGGTGGTAGCATGGAAGCTGTCTAGGTGGAAGGCCCAGCTGCTGTGGAAGGCATGGAAGCTGTAGAAGGCATAGCAGCAGAATCTGTAACTACCACCGACGGCTCGTCAGACTGGCTTAAGTTAGTAGTCGACTTACCCTTGTTTTTCAAATTTCTTGGGTCCTTCAGTGAGTACCAGGAGAAGGGTTGCTTAGCCCTAACCTTGGGATACTCCACCCCCGCATCCGTTAGATACTCCGTGATAGTGTTGGGATACGGATAAGAGCTTTCACCCTGCTTGACAACCAGAGACATGTTGGCCGACATGATGGCACCCACATTGATTGGGTACCCGGCCATAATGGAAGCAACTAGGACTGCCCGAAGGATGGGAGATTGTTTTCATTCCAACTTGGGTCTATGCGACTGCATACAAATGTTTGTAGTGCGAACTTCTCTAAATACTGCACCGACTCCATATCCTCGAGCCCCAAATAAGTGTTCACGATGCTCTGATCAAATCGTAGTTTCAAGTTCCGCACCTTATTCACCTTAGTCCCATTCTTGATGCACCCCACATTAGCGTAGAACTCCCGGACTAAGTGCTCCTTGGCATCCAATACGCTTTTCATGAACTACTTCCACCCTTTTCTTTCCCAAAATTGTCTTAACACATTTGGATTGTGCCTATCCAAGTCTTTCAATAGGAACTGACGCTCAAGTATGAGCGATCTCTGGGGCCACCACTCTCAGAACCTGTTGAATGCAGTCAGGCTCACAAACCTATCTTCCCAAACTTCCATCTTCTTTGAGCTCTCCAGGCCTGCAACTCTAGTATCACTCCCCCCTCGTCCGTTATTCGGAATATCATCATCATCAACAACTGTGACTGGTGTGGTAGGGGCATGAGTAGATGATAGCTCCAAAGCCTGACTATTCGATTCCGGCCCCTCAGAAGTACTCTCAGAAGAGGTAGGCTCATCATTCAGTCGGTATCTATCCTAGGGCACCCGTGGCTGTGATTGCACAACAAGCTGCCTTTGCACTGAGTTTCCCTCCAATGTTTCCCTAGATGGGGCATATGAACTTGACTCAGAGGACTCTGCAGCTTTACCTCGCCCTGCAGTTGCCTTTTTAGATAACACTCTTTGCATGGAGAGTGGTAGGGTACCCCTACCTCATCCTCGGGAGAGTTCACCCCTCACTTTGGAAGTATCACCACGTCCTCTTGATCTAACCGATTTTTGCAATACATAGCAACATGTGTCAGTTAAAGTTCAAACACAGACAATAAAATAGTTGCAGACAAAACAGTAGGCAAGAGGAGGAAGTGCGGTCCGGACAATTCTGAGTGCGGCCACATAATGGCTTGTGCGGACCGCACAATTTTGGAAGTGCGGCCGTACAATAGAAGTGCAGTCCACAAAATTCTGAGTGCTACCGCATAATTCAAGGCCCAAAAATACCAATTCTCTGATGTTTTGATCTGTGACCGCATACATTGTTTTGCGGCCGCAGTTCAGTTTCTGCGGACCGCACAATTTTGAGTGCGGTCTACATAGTCAATGCATAGACTTTGCCCTCGCCTAAGGATCTGGGGACCGCACAATTCAAAATTAGACGGCACTGAACTTAGGGTTTTTTTTCAATTTTTGCACAATTTAGACATGGTATTGGCAAATTAAACATGATGCACAATTTACCCATCCCCCAATTAACAAGTATGAAGTTACCCACACTATTTTAAGCAAACATGATGATTGATTTTGACATTTAAGCCTAAAAATAACTAAACTAATGAAGAACAAATATTAAGAAATTTGAAAGAATCTAAACATGAATTGAACATACCAGTAATGAATGATGCATGGAAGAATCTAGGGTGATGAAGTGAATGCGAGATGATTGAATCAATTTGAGTGCACTGTGCTTGCTTTGGTGTCAACTAGTCAGAGTGTGTAAAGTTTTGAATAGTGTAGAGGGTCACTATTTATAGTTGGCCAATTTTAGGGCAAGGATTAGCAGTTGAGTGTGACCGCACAATTTTGTGTGCGGTCCGCACTCTTTACCTGTCACCTGCTTCCCTCTTTGTCAATCTGCAGTCCGCACAATTCCTTGTGCGGCCGTAGCTTTTTGTGTGGCCGCAGATCGTCCATTTCTCTGCAATTCAAACATCAGAGAGTTTGCAATTTTGTGATGGGGTCGCATAATAAATTGTGGGGCCGAAGAATCCTTTCTGCTGTGTCCATCAAGATTGTGCGGTCCGCACTTTTTTCCACACTTAGCATTTTTCCTGAGCACAGTTCCTGCAAAGCACACTCATTTCTGTAACATACTTCAAAACTAGTTAGCACAAAACAAGAACTATCTAAAAAAAAGAAGAAAAAGAAAAATAAGAAGAAACATGGGTTGCCTCCCAAGAAGCGCCTAATTTAACGTCGCGGCACGACACATATTACCATCAATCACTTGAAATGAATCAATGCCACAACATGGTCATCATCAACCTTTCCAAAATAATGCTTCACCCGGTGACCATTGACTCTAAACACTTCATCATTTTTATTCTTCAAGTCTAATGCACCAAAGGGTGTCACACTCACAACCTCAAACGGGCCACTCCATTAGACTTTAACTTTCCCGAAAACATCCGTAAACGAGAATTGAACAATAACACAAGATCACCGTCTTTGAACTCCTTGTTCCGAATGTACTTATCATGGAGGAACATCATCTTCTCCTTGTATAAGGAAGAACTTGTATATGCATGGTACTGGAATTCATCAAGCTCATTCAATTGTGCCACCCTTAAGTTAGCGGCGACATCCCACTCAAGATTTATCTTCTTCAATGACCACATAGCCTTGTGCTCAAATTCCACCAGAAGGTGACAAGCTTTCCCGAACACTAACCGGTATGGAGACATCCTAATCAGTGTTTTGTAAGCCGTCCTATAAGACCATAAATCATCATCAAGTTTCTTTGACCAATCCGTCCGGTTGGCATTCACTGTTTTTGACAAAATTCTCTTGATCTCCCGGTTGGAGACTTCCACTTGTCCTTTTGCTTGAGGGTGATAGGGGATCATGACTTTGTGAGTGACACCATACTTAGTGAGTAAGGTATCAAAAGCTTTGTTGCAAAAGTGCAATCCCCCATCACTTATAATGGCCCTTGGAGTACCAATTCTTGTAAAGATGCTCTTTTTCAAAAATTCCACCACACTTCAAGCTTCGTTGTTGGGTAGAGCAACAGCCTCAACCCACTTTAACACATAGTCCACAGTTACCAAAATGTAGGTGTTCCCACAAGAGCTTACGAACGGTCCCATGAAATCAATGCCCCACACATCAAAAATATCAATTTCCAAAATAGTGGTGAGGGGCATCTCATTTTTCTTAGAAATCCCACCGGCCCTTTGACATTCATCACAACGCTTGACTAGATCACTTGCGTCCTTGTAGAGAGTAGTCCAATAGAATCCACAACTCAACACTTTCGCCGCCGTTCTCGCTCCAAAATGGTGACCACCATATGGTGAAGAGAGGCAAGCACCAAGAATTTCCACTTGTTCCTCCTCCGACACACATCTTTGAATCATGCCATTGGTACAAATCCGCAAGAGGTACGGTTCACCCCAATAGTAGTCAAGGCAATCGAGTTTGAGTTTCTTCCTTTAGTTTGAAGAGAACTCATTCGGTACAATACCACTGACAAGATAATTTGCTATGTCGGCGAACCATGGCATCTTGGTCATTGAAATGGCTAGAAGTTGCTCGTCGGGGAAGGAGTCATTGATTTCAAGGCCATCATGTGGCCACCCCTCCTCATCCAAGTGAGACACGTGGTCCGACACTTGGTTTTCACTGCCTTTGCGGTCTTGGATTTCTAGATCAAACTCTTGCAATAAAAGCACCCATATCATTAGCCGCGCCTTTGAATCTTTCTTGCTCATTAGGTACTGAAGTACCGCATGATCCGTGTGGACAATCAACTTTGTACCTATCAAGTACGGGAGGAACTTCTCCAGAGCAAAAACAATAGCAAGGAGATCTTTTTGGGTCACCGTGTAATTGACTTGGGCATCGTTCATGGTATTACTAGCATAGTAGACCGGATGGATGATTTTGTTGATACATTTTCCCAAACTTGCTCCGACCGCCATATCACTTGCGTCACACATGAGCTCAAAAGGCAAGCTCCAATCCGGTGTGATGATAATGGGAGTAGTTGTCAATTTGAACTTGAGCAATTCAAATGCCTTCATGCAATCCTCGTTGAAATGGAATTTGGCATCTTTCTCCAATAGCTTACACAGGGGGTTCACCACTTTGGAAAAATCCTTGATGCAACGGCGGTAGAACCCCGCATGACCCAAGAAACTCCTCACTCCCTTCACGGATGTTGGGGGTGAAAGTTTAGAAATCACCTCTATTTTGGCCTTGTCGACCTCAATACCATTCTTTGAAATTTTGTGGCCAAGGACAATGCCTTCCTCGACCATGAAGTGATATTTCTCCCAATTGAGTACCGAGTTCGTCTCTTCACATCTTGCCAAGACCTTATCCAATATTTTCAAGCAAACATCAAAACAATTCCCAACCACTGAAAAGTCATCCATGAAGACCTCAAGGAAATCCTCCACCATATCTGTGAAAATATCCATCATACACCGTTGAAAGGTTGCCGGTGCATTGCATAAACCAAATGGCATCCACGAGAATGTGAAAGTACCATAAGGACATGTGAAAATAGTCTTCTCTTGATCCTCCGGATTAGTAAGAATTTGATTATAGCTGGAATACCCATCAAGGAAACAATAGAAAGCACGACCAGCCAACCTATCAAGCATTTGATCAAGGAAGGGAAGTGGGAAATGATCCTTCCTTGTGACTTTGTTTAGCTTGCGATGGTCCATACACACTCTCCACCCGGTCACCGTTCTTGTAGGAATCGACTCGTTCTTGTCATTGGTGACCACCGTCATGCCCCCTTTCTTTGGGACACATTGCACTGGAGAGGTCCACGAACTATCGAAAATGGGGTAAACAACCCCGACATCCTTTTTGACCACCTCTTGCATTGCTTCATTTAGTCTTCTTTGATGTTCAACGGAGGGTTTGGCATCATCCTCCAAAATAATCTTGTGCATGCAAAAGGCGGGGCTTATATCCCCGAAGATCCGCCAATGTCCATCCGATAGCTTTCTTCCTCTTTTGCAGCACTGCCAATATGGAGTCTACCTGTATGTTAGTCAAACAAGAGGAAAGAATAACTGGTAAAGTAGAACAAGGGCCAGGAAATTCACACCTGAGATGTGGAGGCAATGGCTTTAACTCCAAAGTGGGAGGCTCCTCGATTGAGGGCTTTGTTGGAGGAGTCTTCCGAATTTCAAGATCCAAGGATAATTTGTGGGGTTCATAAGTGTAAGACCCCATTCCTTGCAATGCATTTACACATTCCACATAGCCATCCTTCTCATTATCATCAAGGTTGAGCAAAACGGCCTCCAAAGTATCATCCACATTCATCATGGCACTAGTATCATCAATAATCACATCGGTCACCAAGTCCACAAACGAACAATCTTTATTGCTATTCGATTGCCTCATAGATTTGCACATATGGAAAATCACTTTTTCATCACCCACCAGGAAAGTGAGCTCAGTGGCTTCCATATCAACAAGAGCCTTCCCCGTAGCAAGGAAAGGTCTCCCTAGAATAATAGGTACCTCATAGTATACTTCACAATCAAGAATCACAAAGTCCGTAGGGAGGATGAATGTATCAACACGAACCAACACATCATCAATAATACCCAATGGTCTCTGCATAGTACGATCCACCATTTGTAACCTCATAGATGTGGCTCTTGGTTGCCCAATTCCCAAAGTCTTGAAAACCGAATAGGGCATCAAATTGATACTTGCCCCAAGATCACAAAGAGCTTTTGCAAAGTCGGCACTTCCAATAGTGCAGGGGATTGTGAAAGCGTCGGGATCTTCCAATTTAGGAGCCATTTAGTGAACAATTGAACTCACTTGATTTTATAGTCTCACAATTCATCGACCTCTTCTTTGTCACCAAATCCTTCATGAACTTTGCATAACCGGGCATTTGCTCCAAAGCCTCAACCAATGGAACATTAATATATAGGCTTTTCATCATGTGAATGAACTTTTTGAATTGGTTCTCGCCATTTTGCTTGGCAAGCCTTTGAGGGTATGGAGGAGGAAGCCTTAGTATTGGTGCCTTTAGCCTTTGGCACTACCGGTTCCGGTATGTCTACAATATGCTTCCTAGACAGATTCACTTCCTCTTGAGTCTCCTCCATATTGTCATCAATATCAATTCTTACTTCAATCATTGGCGTGCACCAAATTGTTTGGAATCTCATCTTCTTGAATCACTTGTTTATCATCCACAATTTTTCTTTGACTTGAGGTGGTTGCATCCCCACCTTTTCCACAGCTTGTAGTCACGGCCATGGCATGTCCCGTCTTGTTCCCCCCCTTTGGGTTCACCACCGTGTCACTTGGTAGTGCCCGCTTAGGACGAGTGTTCAAAGCTTGCGAGATTTGCCCCAATTGAACTTCCAAATTGCAAATTGAAGTGTTTTGAGAGGCTAGTTGAGCATTGGAGTCGGCATTCTTCCCCATCATTTGTTTGAACATGTTGTCAATTTGCCCCATCTCATTGTTGGAAGAGATAGGACCATGGGAAGGATAAGGAGGCGGGTTGCTTGGTTGTTGATACATCGGGGGCCTTTGAAAGCCTGACCCCCGATTCCCTTGGTTATTGTTCTTTCCCCTTTGGTTGTTGCCTCCCCAATATCCTTGACTATTTTCGCCCCAATTGCTTTGGTTGTTTTAACCATTCTAATTTCCTTGATTATTTTGATTGTTCTAGTTACCTTGGTTGTTACCACCACTCCAATTGCCTTGGTTGTTTGAGTTCCAATTCCCTTGATTACCTTGAGATTGCCATTTTTGTTGATTCGGGCCTTGAGAGTTGTTTTTTTGCCCTTGGAAGTTGTTCACATATTGTACTTCCTCCTCTTGTTCATTGTAAGATTCATCTTGGTCAAACCCACTATCTTCTTGCACATATTGTTCTGCATGGTTTTGCACTTGTTGACCCTTTTTCCTTCTCTTGTTTACCATCATATTGACACCCTCCATTGTATTTACTTGCTTAGGACCTTGAACTTCTTGAAGTTGAGATTGAGCTAATTGATTCATTGTAGTGGTCAACTCAGCAATTGCTTGCCGATGATCATGCAATTCTTTATGTAGGTGAATCACATTTGGATCACCTTGAGGAACATTTTCTCTACTTTGCCATGCCGATGAAGTATCCGCCATCTCATCTAAGATCTCACAAGCTTCGGTATATGACGTTATAATGACATTTCCACCAGCAAGTTGGTTGACCACGTATAGATTGGTAGTATTGATCCCCCTAAAGAAAGTTTGTTGAATCATAGCCTCTGTCATGTCATTGTTTGGGCAGTCTTTCACCATAGTTCGGTACCTCTCCCATATCTCATGAAAAGGCTCATTTGGTTCTTATTTGAATGCTAGAATCTCGTCTCTAAGAGTAGCCATATGCCCGGGAGAAAAGAAATTGGAAATAATTCTTTGCCAATTCATCCCATGTATGGATGGAATGTTTGGCAACCTTTTTAACCAATCCAAGGCTTTCCCCCATAGAGAGAAAGAAAATAGCCTCAACCTTAAAGCATCCTCGGAGACGTTTGTCTGTTTACTCCCCCAGCAGTCCACAAACCCTTTAAAGTGTTTGTACGCATTTTGATTCGGAGCCCCGGTGAAGAATCCCCATTGCTCTAGTAATGTGAGCATAATATTTGTGATTTGAAAGTTGCCCGGCCTAATGTAGGGCGAAACTATGGCACTTTCATATCCTTAATTTGGAAACACCCGGTGTGGAGCCACTCTTGGTGGAGGTGGGGGTGGAACAGGAACGTTGTCATGAGGCGGTCGGCCTCGTCTATTTGCTTGAGGTTCAGAGGAGCCTCTTCAACTTGGTCTTTTTCCACGTCCACATCCCCCAAAGGTATGTTTCCGAGAGGATCATTGTTGTTGAGAGCCATTGATTCACCTACAATTGTTTCACCAAAAAGATTAGTAACACGGAAGGAAAAGAAGACAATTCACACACAAAACCAAATATATAGCTAAATCCGTTTTTATGCTACTCGGCAACAGCGCCAAAAATTGGTCTCGCCCAAGTCACACCTCAACTTGGGGTTGTGAAGCGGTCGATTGGAATAATAATACCCAACTAGGAGTCAGTTGCACTTCCACAAACTTTGTTTTGATTTTTCTTCTAAAATTATACTAAGGATTGCAATTGAAAAATATGAAACTAGAAAAGAATGTTTTTGTTGTTGTTTTTCAAATATGTAAAAGTTCTAGGGATGTGACTTCCACCTAGGTGTTTGCCTAACAGGTTGTGGGCTTTAGAGCGAGTTTCATTGGTCAGGGTGTATTATAGTAATCAACACTCAAATACCCACTCAATACCTCTCGGTAAGAGAGTGGTTTTTCCCAATTTGCCTTTCTCAAGTCCAAATGGGTATTGAACTAAACAGTTGACAAATTGCTCAAGTCAGGTTTTACTATCTCTAGGTTCAACCCTTTAATTGGGACTATCAATCTCTTGATTTCATCCCAGACTCTTGTTAGCCATGTTTTCCTAGACTAAGTATCTCTTTCTCAAGTAGAGACCAAGTCAAATAGGCTTGAACCAATATTTGCAACCATTAATTCTACAATTATAGCAAGAACTAGGCTAAATAATACATACCCAACCATAAACAAGCCCTAAATCAAACACCCATTAGGTTTCCACACTAGGGTTGGGTCACAACCCTAGCTAGAAATTTAGCTACTCATAGTGGATATTGAAGAAAATAAAGAAGAAAAGATGATAAAACTCATATTGAATGATTAATAGATGCAAATCCAATGTAAAATCAACAATATAAACTAAAGTTCCCTAAAAGAGTAAAGAAAAATGGCTACAGACTTTCTGGTATTCAAAACTTAACCTAGTTTCGTCAAAAAAGTCTATTTATACACAGCTGAAATTTTCGGACAAAATTGCCCTTCCAGAGGTTCTGCGTCCGTACAATTCTATGTATAGTACGCACTTTGCTTCAGCTCTTCACAGGAGTTGGATCTGCGGCTGCGTCTCTTGAGTTCTGCGGACCGCACAATTCTGGGTGCGGCCGCACATTTGAGTTCTGCGGCCGCACAATTATAGTGCGGTCCGCAGTTCTTGCTGGGCTTGGAGTTGGAACTCTCTGAACCTTGACTTCTGTGGCCACACAATTATTGTGCGGTCCGCATCTTACATTGCAGCTCTGTTAATTCTTCTTCATGTTCTGTGGCCGCACATAGAATTCTGCGGTCCGCACTTTAGCTTTTTGTGCTTGATATTTGTCCTTGTTCAAAAGCACTCCTCTTGAGTTTGATTTCATCGTAATAGCTCATTTTTCAATACTCCTGTAAGTAAGCATATTTCATCATTTTTTGGGAATACCTTTAAACATTTTTGAACTAAAACAAAAGTCAAAAGACGCAAATAAGTAGTCAAAATCCCCACTTATCACTCGCCCCTCCTGCATCAATACACAACCCAGGCCAACGCGTGAAGCGTCACAATACATAATATACATCCATGAACCGAAAGGCAACACTAACACCGGTGCTGAAGTCAAGGCGGTCTTGAGCTTCTGAAAGCTCGCCTCATAATCATCGGACCATTAGAACGGTGCACCCTTCTAGGTCAATCTAGTCAAAGGTGATGCAATAGATGAGAAGCCCTCCATAAACCGACGATAATAACCTGCTAACCCCAAGAAGCTCTTGATCTCCGTTGCTGTGGTAGGAAAAAGGCCAACTCTGAACTGCCTCGATCTTCTTGGGATCTACCTTAATACCCTCGCCTGATACAACTTGACCCAAGAATGCTATATAATCTAACCAAAACTCATACTTGGAGAACTTAGCATATAACTTTTGTTCCCGCAAGGTCTGAAGCACCACTCTTAAATGCTGCTCGTGCCCCTCCATGCTATACTAGTAGATCAAAATGTCATCAATGAAGATAATGAAAAACGAGTCAATATATGGCCCGAACACCCGGTTCATCAAATCCATAAATACCGCCGGGGCGTTAGTGAAATGGAAGGACATCACTAGAAACTCATAGTGGCCATATCTAGTCCTGAAAGCCGTCTTCGGAACATCCGAATCGCGAATCTTCAATTAATGGTACCCTGATCTCAAGTCAATCTTAGAGAACACCCCGGAACCCTGCAACTGGTCAAACAAATTATCAATACACGGCAACGGGTACTTGTTCTTAATGGTAACTATAACACCTCTTTTTTTCCACACAACCCTATTATGAGGTTGAGTTAGAAGAGTTTTTACAATTAAAGTGACCTTTTGAGAAAGGATTATTTATTACTTAGAGTCGCCACTTAGAATTGAGTTTTGGTATTCCAAGCCATCTTTTATTTTGAATCCCTTATCAAAAGGAAGGTTTGACTCCTAATTTATGGTCTACGAAAATAGAAGACTGAGTAAGGAATTCTATTGATCGAGGAGAAGGTGTAAGGAACCCCTCGAGTCCCGTGATTCTAGAACGGTCGCTTTTATTGACTAATGTAAGGCTTAAATTAATTTTTGGCTATTCTTGTATTTTATTGGTTATGATTTGCCTATTACTACTTAATTTATTATTGTATTTTATTAATTATATTGACCTAGATACGGCACGCATACAGGGTATTTCTTTGAAGGTAGACATGGTTAAACATAATTAATTTAAATTTAAAGGTATCAAGACACGGGAATGCGCACATGACCCTTTTATTACTTAAGCATATCAATCCAAGGTTCGGATATGAACACATGGGCTAATATTTAAAGTACATCTAAAGTTTTTCTAGCGTTTTAGAGAATTTCAATTATTTTGTCTCTTTTAGATTCGAGATATATAATTTGTATATTTTTATTATTAGTATTATTATAATAATCAACATTATTATTATTTTTTACTTATTGGAACGAGTCTTGAATTGTTTTCATGGCTCATGTCGCTCCCTCACAATTATTCTTTATTCTAATATGTTTTTAATATAGCGAGTTTTGAATTAATTTGCAACTCGCATTTATCTATTAATAGGCCTTACAATGTGTCTAGACCCAATTAGTTATATTTTCCCTTGAATCTATTCTCGGTGGGAATGTTAAAGAAATATACTCCACAGTTTAATATGAAACATCCGATTACTTTACAAAGGAAAATACTTATGATAATAAAACAAACAAAAATAAATTATTCAAATGAAATTCATAAAATGAAGATAAAACTCATGAAAATTCCAATTTACTCTTCAACAATGAAACAAAGAAGAAGTTTATATCCATAGACTAATTTAAGATAGCTAATCATAATACTAAAATAACTTACAGTGAGGTTAAAGGCATAGAGAAATTAATACAATTAACAAGAGTTTTTATTTTTAAGGTATTCCTACTAATATTAACACCAGATTATTTTTTTATATAGTTTTTATGGCTAAGTAGTTAACAGTTTTAACATATATTCAAAGAAGAAAAACTTTTCTTTTATAAAAGAAACTTACTACAATCTTAAAAGAAAAAACAATTATTATAGTTTATGGTCTATCCACAAGAATGATTGGGAAAATATTAACGCCTTTCTAATAAACCTCATAGCACAATTTTGTGCAATCTTAACTAACCATTTAAGTAAAACTAGGCAAACATTTATAAAATCACCATCGCCATATTAGCCTTAAGCTCTTATGAATTTGTTTTTAAGTTTTTCACTAAATAAACTAAATGATAATAATGATTTAGAAGCATATGCCCAAAAGGAAAATAACAAATTAAGGAAATAAAATACTAATAAAAGGAACCAAATCCTAATGCTCTGAATTTATTTAAAGAATATCTAAAAAATAATAGTGAAGAAGGATAAAATCAAAACCTTAGAAAAAGAGTTCCAGTAATACAAGAAAGAGAACTAGTACAACTCTAATCCAATGCCGAAACTCAGGCCGGACAAAGTAGCAACAATGTCGAACCCGAAGCCAAGAATGGAAACTCGACCTCCTTATCACAAGAGAATCTCTCAAACTTTTATCTAGAAAAACTCTCTTTCCTTTTGTTTTTGAATCTTCTTTGTTTTTTTTCCTTCACTTTTCCTGTTAATTTCTTCTTCAAAATCTCCCCTTAGTCTTGATTTGTGAAGTGTATTATATAGATGTGTATGTGTGTTATGTCTTTTGCCTTCATGTTTTGGAAGTGGGGATGTGGGGGAGGACTTTATGAGGGGAGACGTGAGAGAGAATGGAAGTGAGTGTGTGCTAGTTTAAAGTGACGTGAGGGAGTTGAGAAAAATGGGGTAAAGTGAGTGCTAGTATAAAGTGACGTGAGGGAGTTGGGGGAAAAGAGGTAAAGTGAGGTATTGGTGAGATGAGTGGGATATAATTTTCCTAAGTAATACCTATAAAAGGTGAAATAAGAGCTAAAATATGTAGATTAATTTTAAAATATATTTACATATTAAAAAGTGGTGAAAAATTCAAACATGGTTAAAAATTAGGTTCTCACAGCATGCCCCTCTTTGCTTGGAAACATGAAGTGTTTTAGGCAAGAAAAGATGAGTGATATGACTAATTTTTGGTCATTCCATTATTAAAAAGGGAAGAGATAAGAGAAAAGAGTGCAACCGAGTCTTGGTTTTGGACAGCCTATATATCCCGGGTTATAAGGGAATCAAGTTGCGTGTAGTTCAAGGACGAAGAATGGAATGATGGAATGATGAGTTGAAGAGTTGAGTGAGGTTCCGTCGAGGCTCCGGTCTGTGGTCATGTTATTACATCAAGATTAAAGAAACTAAACAAGCCTATCAACTATCAATTACAATATTCCTATCTATAAGTCTTCTAAAACTTGATCTTGAGTCTTGACTGGTTCTTCACGCAGACTCTGATCTGAACCTTGATGATATCTAGCTGCAGGTGCTAGTTCATTCTTCTACGACTTCTTCTGATCAAAACGGAAAATGTGAATCTCGTAACTTCAGTCATCGTGAGCTATCCATATCCTTTCCATCTACTTCTGCATTGGGATTCACTTTTTTTCTTTTTTTTCTTTATTTTGGATTGATACTTCTTCATTTGGTCATCTCAAACCCTGTGCCTCGAGGTAAAATCTACTCAGACACCAAAACAAACAAACGGACGAAATTTTTCTACCCCAATTTTCACTAGGAAAATTTCGTGAGTTATTGTAACAAAATTCTAAACTACTTCTTTATTGAAAGCAAATAAAAGGTCGAGAATGGTATACTCTGAAAAGATCGTGATGATTTTTTTTAATGTCAAAAAGATGTCTCAACTAAGGATTGGTGTACCTTATGTTGGGAAACTGTGGCCAGGGAATGATATACCCTATATTGGCAAAATATGTACTCTGCATTTTAAGACTAAATCAACTAGAGAGTGGAAACCCCATGTTGGAAAAGTAGACTAGAGAGTGGAGACCCTATGTCTAAAATAAAATCAACAAGCGAGTGAAGACCCTACGTCTAAAATAAATTCAACTAGGGAGTGGAGACCCTATGTCTAAAACAAAATCAACTAGGGAGTGGAGACCCTATGTTGGAAAAGAGACTAGGGAGTGGAGACCCTATGTCTAAAAATAAAAATCAACTAGGGAGTGGAGACCCTATGTTCGAAAAGAGACTAGGGAATTAAGACCCTATGTCTAAAATACCTTCAACTACGGAGTGGAGACCCTATGTCTAAAATAACTTTAACTAGGGAGTGGAGACCCTATGTCTAAAATAACTTTAACTAGGGAGTGGAGACCCTATGTTGGAAAAGAGACTAGGGAATGGAAACCCTATGTCTAAAAATAAAACTCAACTAGGGAGTGGAGACACTATGTTTGAAAAGAGACTAGGGAGTGGAGACCCTATGTCTAAAATAACTTCAACTATGGAGTGGAGACGCCATGTTAGAAAAGAGACTAGGGAGTTGAGACCCTATGTCTAAAATAAAAATCAACTAGGGAGTGAAGACCCTATGTTGGAAAAGCGACTAGGGAGATGAGACCCTATGTCTAAAATAATATCAACTAGGGAGTGGAGAACCTATGTTTGAAAAGGAGACTAGGGAGTGGAGACCCTATGTCTAAATTAAAATCAACTAGAGAGTGGAGACCCTATGTTGAAAAAGGAGACTAGGAAGTGGAGACCCTATGTCTAAAATAAAATTAACTAGGGAGTTGAGACCCTATGTTGAAAAAGGAAACTAGGGAGTGGAGAGCCTATGACAAAAATAAAATCAACTAGGGAGTGGAGACCTTATGTTGGAAAAGGAAAACTAGGGAGTGAAGACCCTATGTCCAAAATAACATCAACTAGGGAGTGGAGACCCTATGTTGGAAAATAGACTAGGGAGTGGAGACCCTATGTCTAAAATAACTTCAACTAGGGAGTAGAGACCCTATGTTAGAAAAGAGACTAGGAGATGGAGACCCTATGTCTAAAATAAGACCAACTAGGGAGTGGAGACCCTGTGTTAGAAATGAGACTAGGTAGTGGAGACCCTATGTCTAAAATAACTTCAACTAGGGAGTGGATACCCTATGTCTAAAATAACTTCAACTATGGAGTAGAGATACCATGTTAAAAAAGAGACTAGGGAGTTGAGACCCTATATCTAAAATAACTTCAACTAGGTAGTGGAAACCTTATGTTGGAAAAGAGACTAGGGAGTGGAGACCCTGTCTAAAATAACTTCAACTAGGGAGTGGAGACCCTATGTTGGAAAAGAGACCAGGGAATGGAGACCCTATGTCTAAAATAACTTCAACTAGGGAGTGGAGACCCTATGTTGGAAAAGAGACTAGGGAGTGGAGACCCTATGTCTAAAATAACTTCAACTAGGGAGTGAAGACCCTATGTTAGAAAAGAGACTAGGGAGTGAAGACCCTATGTCTAAAAATAAAAATCAACTAGGGAGTGGAGATACTATGTTGGAAAAGAGACTAGGGAGTGGAGACACTATGTTGGAAAAGAGACTAGGGAGTAAAAACCCTATGTCTAAAATAACTTCAACCAGGGAGTGGAGACCCTAAGTTGGAAAAGAGACTAGGGAGTGGAGACCCTATAACGACCCGACCGGTCGTTTTGAGAGTAATATCCCTGATCCCCAATTAACTGCTTTCCCCAACTCTATTTCTGCTATTGTGACATGCCGGGATGATTAATTTTGAGTTTCGGAGTGTTTTGGGACAGTTAATCCCTAAATGAGAGCTTAAGCCTTAGGATTCGGACCGTAGTCAGAACTATATGAAAACGACTCCGAAATGGAATTTCGTCGAGTCTGTTAGCTCCGTTAGGTGATTTTCGGTTTCGGAGCATGTCCGGATTGTGTTTTGGAGGTTCGTAGCTCATTTAGGCTTGAAATGTCGAAAGTCAAATTGAATTTTTGATATCGGGGTCGTTTTCCAATCCGGAAGTTGGAGTAGGTCCGTAATGTTGATTATGACTTTCGCTCAACATTTGAGGTCAATCGGACGTGATTTGATAGGTTTCGGCATCGGTTGTAGAATTTTGAAGTTTCAAGTTATTTAAGTTTGAATTGAAGGGTGATTTGTGATTTTAACGTTGTTTGATGTGATTGGAGAGCTCGACTAAGTTTGTATGGTGTTTTAGGATTGGTTGGTATGCTTGGTCGAGGTCGCGGGGGCCTCGGGTGTGTTTCAGATGCTCAACGAGTCATCTTTGGACTTAGAGAAGTGGCAGATTTCTGGTGTTTTATTGCAGATAAATCCTTTATTGCGTTCGCGAGAGGTGCCTCACGATCGCGTAGAGCATCTGGGAAAGGCAGCGAAGTTGTTCTTCGCGTTCGCGAAGGTGTGGGACCTTAAGCCTACGCATTCGCGATATGGTCCTCGCATTCGCGTAGAGGAACGGGGCAGAGGAGGCTTCGGGCATTAAGCCTAAGCGTTCGCAAAGAGGTTCCCGCGTTCGCGAAGGGTTCGTCAGTCGAAGGTACGCGTTCGCAAGAGTCCCCTCGCATTCGCGAAGGAGGATTTTGGGCCAGTGGAAGATTGTTCATCGCGTTCGCGATCGTGATGTCGCGTTCACGAAGAAGAACGCACCTGTGCAGAATTTAAGGTTCAAAAATGAGGGTTGAGTTCATAACGCAAAAATTTGATTGAGAGCTCGGTAGAAGGCGAAATTTGGAGAGATTTTCGGAGGAAGTTTTTCTGTAATGATTCCTAACTCCTTTATGGTTATATTCCACTAATCTATGATTGATTTCATCGTTTAATTTCGGATTTGGGGTGAAAAATTGAGAAAGATTCTTAGGCCGTATTTTGGGGTTTTGATCGAGATTTTGGTATCGGAATTGAGCAATTTTGGTACGAGTAAACTCGTTAGTGAATGGGTGTTTGTATTTTATGACTTTTACCCGATTCCGAGATGTGGGCCCGGGGTGACTTTTTGGGCATTTTTCCTAATTTCACACTTTAGCTTCGAATTAATTGGCTAAATTAGTTACTCGTAGTTATACTTACATTATGCAATTTATCTGAATAGATTCGGGCCATTTGGAGTAGGATACTCGTGGCAAGAACATGTTATCGAGGTGATTTGAGGGTTCGAGGTAAGTGGCTTGCCTAACCTTGTGTTGGGAACTTTCCCCTTAGGATGTCTTGATATTATTTGGTGTGTGGGCGCCGTGTACGTGAGGTAACGAGTATGTACACGGGCTGTTATTGCAAAAATCTTGTTTATCCTTTTTATATCATAAATTGCTTCCCTTATTAAATTGCACTAATATGCTTAATTATTTAGTTTAGACTAGAAAAGCATGCTTACGTGTTTTAACTGCCTATTTGACAATCTGTGTGCCATGTTTAGTTAAATCCCTATTCCATTATATGTGTTCAGTTTAATTTATTATATTTACTCCGGTAGGGCCTTGACCTGATCTCGTCACTATTCGACCGAGGTTAGGCTTGGCACTTACTGAGTACCATTGTGGTGAACTCA
This sequence comes from Nicotiana otophora, assembly GCA_000715115.1. Classification (NCBI taxonomy): domain Eukaryota; kingdom Viridiplantae; phylum Streptophyta; class Magnoliopsida; order Solanales; family Solanaceae; genus Nicotiana; species Nicotiana otophora. The sequence continues at coordinate 161,870 of AWOL01S0026010.1, read as the reverse complement.
TGCCTTTCTTGCACATGTTTTCGTGTGCAGATCCAGGTAAGAGCTATCAGCCTTGGGGTTAGTGCATGCAGCTTTTTTTTGGAGACTTCAAGGTACTTCTGCTTGCGTCCGCAGATCTTCGGAGTCCCCTTCTATTCCCTCGCCTAGAGACTTTCTTTATTATCTTTAGACTTTTTTATAGAGCTACATAGATTATAGCAGCTTGTGACTTAGTGATATTCCGGGTCTTGGGAAATTATTTTGTATATGCCGAGTGGTTCTACTCTTGGCTATTTATAAAATGTTGTTATCCTTAAAATGTTGTGTTTTCTTTATATTTTTCGCAATATTAGGCTTACCTAATCGTAAAGATTAGGTGCCATCACGACACTTTACAGAGGGTTAATTTGGGCCGTGACAGACCCTATGTGTAAAATAAGAATCAACTAGAGAGTGAAGACCTTATGTTGGAGAAGAGACTAGGGAGAGGAGACCCTATGTCTAAAATAACATCAACTAGGGAGTGGAGACCCTATGTCTAAAATAAAATCAACTAGGGAGTGGAGACCATATGTTGGAAAAGGAAAACTAGGGAGTGGAGACCCTATGTCTAAAATAAAATCAACTAGGGAGTGGAGACCATATGTTGGAAAAGGAAAACTAGGGAGTGGAGACCCTATGTCTAAAATAAAATCAACTAGGGAGTGGAGACCATATGTTGGAAAAGGAAAACTAGGGAGTGGAGACCCTATGTCCAAAATAACATCAACTAGGGAGTGGAGACCCTATGTTGGAAAATAGACTAGGGAGTGGAGACCTTATGTCTAAAATAACTTCAACTAGGGAGTAGAGAACCCATGTTGGAATAGAGAATAGGGAGTGGAGACCCTATGTCTAAAATAAGATCAACTAGGGAGTGGAGACCCTATGTTGGAAAAGAGACTAAGGAGTGGAGACCCTATATCTAAAATAACTTCAACTAGGGAGTGGATACCCTATATTGGAAAATAGACTAGAGAGTGGAGACCCTATGTCTAAAATAACTTCAACTAGGGAGTGGAAACCCTATGTTGGAAAAAGGGACTACGGAGTGGAGACCCTATCTAAAATAACTTTAACTAGGGAGTGGAGACCCTATGTTGGAAAAGCGACTAGGGAGTAGAGACTCTATGTCTTAAAAAACTTCAACTAGGGAGTGGAGACCCTATGTTGGAAAAGAGACTAAGGAGTGGAGACCCTATGTCTAAAATAATATCAACTAGGGAGTGGGGACCCTATGTTGGAAAAGGAGACTAGAGAGTAGAGACCCTATGTCTAAAATAAAATCAACTAGGGAGTGGAGACCCTATGTTGAAAAAGGAGACTAGGGAGTGGAGACCCTATGTCTAAAATAAAACAACTAGGGAGTGGAGACCCTATATTGAAAAAGGAGACTAGGGAGTGGAGACCTTATGATGGAAAAGGGAAACTAGGGAGTGGAGACCTTATGTCCAAAATAACATCAACTAGGGAGTGGAGACCCTATATTGGAAAATAGACTAGGGAGTGGAGACCCTATGTCTAAAATAACTTCAACTGGGAGTAGAGACCCTATGTTGGAAAAGAGACTAGGAATTGGAGATCCTAGATCTAAAATAAGATCAACTAGGGAGTGGAGACCTTATGTTGGAAAAGAGACTAATGAGTGGAGACCCTATAATAACTGCAACTAGGGAGTGAAGACCCTATATTGGAAAATAGACTAGGGAGTGGAGACCCTATGTCTAAAATAACTTCAACTAGGGAGTGGAAACCCTATGTTGGAAAAGAGACTAGGGAATGGAGACCCTGTCTAAAATAACTTTAACTAGGGAGTGGAGACCCTCTGTTGGAAAAGAGACTAGGGAGTGGAGACTCTATGTCTAAAATAACTTCAACTAGGAAGTGGAGACCCTATGTTGGAAAAGAGACTAAGGAGTGGAGACCCTATGTCTAAAATAAAATCAACTAGGGAGTGGAGACTCTATGTTAGAAAACGCAGCTAGGGATTGGAGACCCTATACTACCATGATTGTGGACTTTCTTTCTTTCTTTTTTTAAAGAGTATGAGTAAAATGCGGGGAAGAATTTGAAGAAGACTTCCCTTTTGAAGGTATTGCTACTGCGGAGCTATTTTAGTCTCCGCGTGGTTTCTTTTTAGCTGCACCTGCTTCTTGTAAGGTTGCTTTTGATTGTACCTGTTTCCTGTTTGTTTGTTTCAAACAAAGAATAATTTGTCAGTTTGAAATGGTGGTTGGTTTTGCGGCCTTGAGTGTTTCAGTCATTTGATCTTGGCCGGCTTCTTTGATGATAATTTCAATTGCAACTAGTTGTTTTCTGAGTACCGGTTGCACTGTGGCCCGGAGAATGTTTGGCTTTTCCAAACTTTGCCATGACAGTTGGTCGCATGGGATTTAACCTTTTTCAACTTTATTTTGCCTTTGTAAGGCTTTCATTTTTGACTTTTTTTTTCAATTTTAATTTTAGAGCATTGGGGAATCTTTGGCTTTTCAAACTTTGCCAAGACGGTTAACCATTTGGAACTTAACATTTTCAACTTCATTTTGCCTTTGTAGGCTTTTCACTTCAATTGATTTCCTCCTTTCAAGAGTTTTCGATCTCGAAGCATCGACCGCCATGTCCAGTCGAGGTCAACTTGATTCCCCCTATCGAGGCTGGGTGCCTCTTGAATATCAGCTTACAGCAAACGAAAGTCCTGTAAATTAGTCTTTCCATCTCTTCTTTGTCTCAGTTTTCCGAACCAAAATTAGACCGAACGGGATTCAAAGAAAAACAAACAATGGAATGAAGAATGAGTTTAAAACAAAAGGTATCCCTTTAGGGGAAAGGAAAAGAAGGACTTATCTGAAGTACATGCGGACTTCAATGAACATGACATGCCTTTTGGACTGGATGCCTGATTTGTGTCAACTATCCGACTCTCAGAAATCATCACAACTTCTTCCTTGAAACCGAGAAACCTTGACTAGGAATGTGTCAATGCCAATGGCTGTGAAGATCATCTTTTCGATCAGTGGCGCTATTTGCGGGTTTTCACCAACTTACCTCTCTCGTTTCTCTTCTCACCATCGCCTTATAGTACTCTTTGCGAGTTTTCACTAACAAGACTCTCATTTTGGTTTCTTTACTCACCGTTGCCTTGCAGTTCCCGTGAGGGTTTTCACCAATAAGACTCTCTCATTTTATTTCTCTCATTTTGTTGTATTAGATCCAAGTAACTGTATCCTCCTATTCTTGAACAAGTCAAACATAGTTCAATGAATATGAACTTGTTTTAATTTTTGTTTTGTCTTTGTTTTCCTTTATTTCTTTTTCTTTTTTATTTTTTTTTCATTTTTTTTTCTTTGTTTTGTTTTTCTTCTCTTTTGTCTTTCTTGTTTTTTTTTAATAACATCTTCAGGTTCCAAACAGGGTAATCAAAGAAAGGTAACCGGCTCAAAAGGGATAGCAAAATAGTTAATAATGTTTGGATAGCGAGAATGAAAGCCTTCGTCAATCCAATAAGAGAACATTAATGTTACATAGAGGGTCATGTATGGACCTTTCCAATTTTGAGCCCATTTTCCTTTAGCTTTTTCATGAGGTGGGAGGATACGTCTCAGAACGAGTTGTCCCACTTCAAATTTCCTAGGCCGCACTTTCTTGTTGTAGGCACGGGCTATTCTTTGTTGGTACAACTACCCGTGATAAACTGCACCCAATCATTTTTCATCAATCAATTTCAATTATTCCAATCAGTTCTTGACCCAATCTTTATGCTCAATCTCGGCTTTAATAATGATCTGAAGAGAGGGAATTTCAACTTCTTCCGATTTCATTTGGACTTGGCCTAGGCCTACTGTTCCAATTCTTTGTTTATTTTCTCACAAGCCTTATCTTCAACACATTCTACTTCTTGATTCATTATTTCGATGTCTGACAACGTTTTAGGATCAGAGCATGAAGTCTACAAGCATGTCATGTTATTAAAATCTGCATTAACAGAACTGAAAAAAGAATAAAAAAGGTGACAAGATTAAGAAAAGAGACATTCGTTAACGATGAAATATTAATTTCATTTATTTGAAACTTTTTTTTTGTTTTTTTAAGATAGAAGGGTTTACATTAGAAAGCAAAGCCGTGAAGTAAAACATCCGGATTACACATTAAAATAATCCAGACGGAGAAGAGATAGCAAGACCGACTACCGAGACTCCCATCTGACATAGAACTTTTCAGGTTTGGCGCCGTTTTTAGGTTTCTCTTATGCCGCGACAATGGCTATTGTGGCTTTCAATGTTGGGTCATCAATTCTTCAACTTCCCTTTTGAGGGTCCAACAGTCCTCTGTATCATGTCTCACTACTCCAGAGTGGTATTCATATCTAGCATCAGCTTAGTGTGAGGGGGACTCGGGGTTTGGCCGGTTTGGGACCACTGGAAGGTGAATGTTGAATGCTCAAAGAATGGCCTGGGCACGGTTGGTTGTGCCATGGTGAAAACCGGTGCTGCAGAGAACAACGTTGATGGTGCTTCGTAGAACGGTGTGTGGGGGAGTACCACATAAGGCATACTAATAAAGGATGATATAAAAGGGTACCCAAATGGGACAAATGGGTTAGTCATGGGGATGTTGGTGGTTCCAACTGTCCTCGGGACCATCTCAGGGAACCCGTGAATTGTGTTTGGTGGTTCGCTACTATTGCACCAGGCGTCCCACATTTCCAACATTCAGAGACGCAGCTTCTTGTTCTCTTTGGCAGTTGCTGATTCGGGTTGTGAAATAGGAAGCTCAGGGCTATCCTCCGTGCTAACAAGGCGGAGATTGCTTTCTGAAGCCATTGGGACTCTTCTTTTTGATCTTGTAAAGTAGGGGTGAGAAGCCAGATTACCGTCAAAATCAACCACCTGAACAGAACCTGGCTAATTTTCACAGACCATAACCTTGTTAGTTTTGAGACATTTAACATATAAGAAATCGCATGTTGGGATGCAATGCGCCTAACAGTTAAACGCTTCTACCATGTATTTGAACGGTTACGTGTTTCATCCTGGCCATTAAATGTCCCTTTTCACTCTGTACCTCTTTTCTTTCATTTCCACTGTCTTTTGTTTTTATCTCTCACATCTTGATTTTTTCTCTTTTTTTTATTTTCGCTCTTTGGTTTTCTCTGTTATTTTTGTCACTATTTTCTTTCTTTTTCACTCAATCTTTCTTTTCTTTCGGTTTATTTTTTCACTCAATTTGTTTATGGCTATGATCAAATCCAATGGGGATTGCCTACGTATCATAATGTCGCATGAATCAGATCATTACGTAGTTCAAGAAGATCGAAAACAAAGTACATAAGCAAGCTCTCTTTTGTTTCTTTGGGTTTTGATTGAATTTTGTTTTCTCTTTTTTATTTTTCGAATGAAAGACTTCGTAAAAGAAAAAAAGTATTTTTGGATTTAATAACAATTGTTTTTTTTGGATTTTCTATGAAAAGAATTCTAAGATGGAAATAAGGAAAGGGAAAATATTTTTGGATTTATGTTTTGAAAATTGGGGACTGGAACCGATGAGGTTTGCCTACGTATCTCACATCCGGTAAGAATCAGACCCGCGTAGTTCGGTCAAAATAAATAAAAAACATTTTGAAAATTGTGATTTACATAATAGAACCCTTCAAAACTTTTTTTTTTTTAAAAATGGGAACTTTATTAAAACGTGAAGAAAAGTTTCTCTTTCTCTCTCCTCTGTTCAATTAATCTATCCTAAAGCCGATCAACATTTAAGTAAAGCCTACTAAATAATGTTGCATATAGCACAAAAAAATGAACATGTTGGTCTGAAAAATTGGTACTTGTCCTAGACGTGCCCGACCCCGGTGCCGAGTCCCGCTAAGTCCAATGCACATAATGCAAATAAAGCGTAGCCTTCTAAGGATATTCATTGCTTGTGGCTTGTTCTTCTAAGTTTTCAAATCCTAAAGGAGATGGTATCCTGACTTGTCTTATCCGGACGGACAACCCAAGCCGATGAGCGTCAGGCGTCACCGGTAGTAGAACAGCACTGGCTAGCTAACGGCTCTCCCACCTAAACATATGTGACTAAATCCTTCACCAAAAGCTGGTAAGCTAACTGGCTTTATCTCAAAACAGAAATTTTGTGATGCTCGTAGGCAAACACAACATAACTAACTATTAGAAGACTCAGAGGGGTGCGAGAGAGGATACAATTTATATCACATTTCAAATAAATATTAAAGCGGTAAATAAGCAACAAATAGAACATTAGGCTTCCAAACACAATAATATCCAAAACATGATAAAAGCCAAACAAGAATCAATATACAAAGCTCGAATACTTATTAGTCATCCCCAGTAGAGTCGCCAGAGCTGTCACACCTCTTTTTTTCCACATAACCCTATTACGAGGTTGAGTTAGAAGAGTTTTTTCAATTAAAGTGATGTTTTGAGAAGGGATTATTTATTACTTAGAGTCGCCACTTGGAATTGAGTTTTGGTGCTCCAAACCACCTTTTATCTTGAATCCCTTATCAAAAGGAAGGTTTGACTCCTAATTTATGGTCTACGAAAATAGAAGACTGAGTAAGGAATTCTGTTGATCGAGGGGAAGGTGTAAGGCACCCCTCGAGTCTCGTGGTTCTCGCACGGTCGCTTTTATTGACTAATGTAAGTCTTAAATCAATTTTTTGGCTATTATTTTATTTTATTAGTTATGATTTGCCTATTACCACTTAATTAATTATTGTATTTTATTAATTATATTGACCTAGATGCGGTACACATACAAGGTATTCCTTTGAAGGTAGATGTTAAACCAAGGTACGGAATATACACATGGTTAAACATAATTAATTTAAATTTAAAGGTATCGAGACGCGAGAATGCGCACATGACCCTTTTATTACTTAAGCATATCAATTCAAGGTTAGGGTATGAATGCATGGGCTAATATTTAAAGTACATCTAAAGTTTTTCTAGCGTTTTAAAGTATTTTAATTATTTTGTCTTAGTTAGATTCGAGATATATATTTGTGTAACGACCCGACTTATCGTTTTAAGAATTTACGCCCCGTTCAACGACTTAATATCCCGAGCAACTTCGTAATACGTATTATGACTTGCATGTGCGATCGAGTTTGGTTTTTGGAAGGTTCAGAAAGCAATTGGAAGAACAATCCTTATTTCTGAGGCTTAAATGAAAAGAGTTGACCGGAGTTGGACGTTTGAGTAAACGACCCCGAAATAGCGTTTTGATGATTCCAATAGCTTCGTATGGTGATTTTGGACTTAGGAGTGTGTCCGAAAAATTATTTGGAAGCCCGTAGTTAAATTAGGCTTGAAATGACAAAAATAGGAAGTTTAAGTTGGAAGTTTGACCGAGTAGTTGACTTTTTGATATCGGGGTCGGAATCCAGTTATAAAAATTTGCATAGGTCCGTTATGTCATTTATGACTTGTGTGCAAAAGTTGGGGTCAATCGGACTTGATTTTATAGGTTTCGGCGTCGAATTTAGAATTTGGAATTTCTTAGTTTCATTAAGCTTGAATTGGGCTATGATTCATGGTTTTAGCGTTGTTTGATGTGATTTGAGGTTTCGACTAAGTCCATAATATGTTTCGAGACTTGTTGGTATGTTCGGACGGGGTCCCGAGTGGCTCGGGTGAGTTTTAGGGTGGTTTTGGACCATTTCTAGGCAATTTTTAGCTGCTGGTTTTTTGCTACAGCAGTGTGCTACGCGATCGCGTGGAATTGGCTGCGATCGCGAAGCACAAAATGGGGAAAAATGGCCAGTGAATGGCGATCGCGTAGAGGAAATTTTCTACTACACCGACCCGATTTTGGAAGCTTATATCTCGCAATCTATAAAGATTATGGAGATGATCCAAAAATAAAAATTGTAACCCTTTATGTCTAGTTTTTAGAAAATCAAACCAATTTTTATTTGGAGTTGTGTACCAAAAGTTATGGTTGATAAATTACAAGCTGTCCGGTAAGAGTTTGGAAATCATGAAGAAGAATTTTGTGCTGCATAGGGCCGACTTTGGAAGCTTTTATCTCAACATTTATAAGGAATTGGGAAATGACCAAAATATGAAAGTTGTAGTTCTTGCCTCTTGGTGTCTAGTTTTCAGAAAGCTAAACCATTAATTATTTGGAGTTCTGTACAAAAGGTTATGACCGTTAAACTAGAGGCTGTCCGGAAGAAGTTGGACAAGGCTGTTGGGGAATTTGTTTTTCGCGATCGCGGGAGAATGGCCGTGATCGCATACAGTAAAAAAGGCTGGCAAAATTTTGTGCTTCGCGATCGCGGGTGTTTTGCCGTGATCGCATAGAGTAAATGAATGGGCAGCGGACTTAAGTTCTGAAAATGGGACTTTGTCCCATTTTCCATCTTTTGTCGATTTGGAGCTCAGGGAGAGGCGATATTTGGGAGATTGTCAAGGGAAACATCGGGATTTGAGCTGTCCGGAGGATTTATTCAAGCAAGACGGCTATTTTGGAATATCGGCATAACTTCAAAAAGGTAAGTATCATGCCTATCCTTGAGAGGGGAAATTACCCATTAGGCATTGAGTCTTATATAAAAATTGTGTAGTTGAATATCATGTACGCGAGGGGACGAGTACGTACATGGTTAATATGTACAAATTATATCGGTTAAAATTGTAGACGTCCTTATGTATTAAATTAGAAATTGTTGGCACTTATTAAATCCTTTAAAAGTCATGCCCCGTTCCTTGTTTGTTGAAATTGTATCTTATATGATAATTTGATGTTATTGTCACTTGGATATTTATGTGTGTTGGGATATTGTCTGGGCCGAGTGATAAGGGTGGCTATTATACGAAGCGCTAAGGGTGGCTATTGATGTTGTCAGGGTGGAGGGATAAGGGAGGCTATTATAACAGTGATAAGGGTGGCTATAGGAGAGATAAGGGTGGCTATTATTAGGGATGATACGTGATGATGTGGAGTTATTGTGTTGGTAATTTTTATGTGATGAAGTGGGATTATTGCGTTGGTAATTTTCATGTGATGTTTTGATTTTTCTTGTGTTTATTTTTATATCTTGTGCAATTTGTCTTGTTGTTGGTAAATTGATAATAGTCTGATCTATGTTAAAATTGGGAGCCTGTGGCTATTGACCGTCGGATTATGAAATGAAATGTGAGCACGAGGTGCCGTGAGTAAATAATGATGATATTGGCAAGTGAATTATCCGTGCATTTGTGATATGAAATGTGGGCACGATGTGCCGTGAGTAAATGATGATGATATTGGCACGTGAGTTGTCCGTATGATTGTGATAGAGAAATTGGCACGAGATTCCGTGAAAATATGAAAGTGGGTTGAGACCCGTATTTTATGATTTTTAAATGAGGTGTGACAGGGTGACTTTTATTCGAAAGATATTTATTTGAAAGAAATATATTTGAAAGAGATTTATTTGAAAGAATTATATCTGAAAGATATTTATTTGAAGGAATTATATTTTGAAAGAGATTTATTTGAAAGAATTATATTTGAAAGATATTTATTTGAAGGGAGTATACTCGAAATATATTTATTGAAAAGTATTATATCCTAAAGATTATTATTTGAAAAACATATAGGCGAAAGATTTATATTTGAAGTACTTGATTAATTGGTTGTACTTGTATTCATTATTTATTGAGCAATATTTATGGTGTTGTTGTTGCCCTGCTGTGTATCTCACTGATTGATTATTGTTGCCATCATTGTTATTTATTTCATATTATTTTTGTATACTATATTGCACAGGTTATTAGACTACTGAGTGCCTTGACTGTACCTCGTCACTACTGCACTGAGATTAGTTTGATACTTACTGGGTACCGACTGTGGAGTACTCATACTATACTTCTGCACATTTTTGTGCAGAGCCAGGTATTAGAGATATCAGACTCGGACAGAGTTAGAGTGTGATCGCAAGGATTCAAAGTAGAGCTGCTTGGTCGTCGCAGTCCCTTGGAGTCTTTCTATTTTATTGTATTGTTAATTATTAATCAAACAGTATTGAGTATTAGATCCTTGAGATCATTTCATGTATTCAGTTAGAGTTCGTGACTCAGTATTACCAGTCTTGGAAGGTTGTTTGTAATTATTTCCTCTGTTGGTTTCGATTATCTATTTAAAAAAAACAATTTGGCTTGAATTGTAATTATAATCAGCTTACTTAGTCTTAGATACTAAGTGCCATCACGACGCCTGTGGTGGGATTTTGGGTCGTGACAAGTTGGTATCAGAGCACTAGGTTCATTGGTTCTACGAGTCACGAACGAGTCTAGTAGAGTCTTGCGGATCGGTACAGAGACGTCTGTACTTATCTTCGAGAGGCTACAGAACTGTTAGGAAATTTCCACTTCTTTCATTCCTGTCGTGCGGATTTGTTGATTGTGGAATTTGAGCCTTTATATCTCTATTCTCTCATAGATGGTGAGGGAACGTGCTACCGGGTTAGCTGAGTAGGCATCCACACATACTGCTAAGGCTGCAAGAGGCCGGGGATGTGGTAGAGGCCAAGGAAGGGCATGTGCCGCGACTAGAGCACCTGTCAGAGCAGCAGTTGAGGAGCCGCCAGTAGCTCCAGTTGGGGGACAGGTACCAGAAGCACCTGTTGTTACCCTCGGACTTCAGGAGACTTTAGCACAGTTCTTGAATATGTTTGGTACATTAAGTGAGGCAGGATTGATCTCTGTTGCACCAAATATTTCACAGATAGGGGGAGTAACTCAGACTCCTACCGCCCGTACTCTAGAGCAGCGAGTTTGATTGGTTTCGATTATCTATTTAAAAAAAACAATTTGGCTTGAATTGTAATTATAATTGGCTTACTTAGTCTTAGAGACAAAGTGCCATCACGACGCCTGTGGTGGGATTTTGGGTCGTGACAAGTTGGTATCAGAGCTCTAGGTTCATAGGTTCTACGAGTCACGAACGAGTCTAGTAGAGTCTTGCGGATCGGTACGAAGATGCATGTACTTATCTTCGAGAGGCTACAGAACTGTTAGGAAATTTCCAATTCTTTCATTCCTGTCATGCGGATTTGTTGATTGTGGAATTTGAGCCTTTATATCTCTATTCTCTCACAGATGGTGAGGGCACGTGCTACCGGGTTAGCTGAGTAGGCATCCACATATACTGCTAGGGCTGCAAGAGGTCGAGGCTATGGTAGAGGCTGAGGAAGGGCATGTGCCGCGACTAGAGCAGCTGTCATAGCAGTAGTTGAGGAGCCGCCAGTAGCTCCAGTTAGGAGACACGTACCAAAAGCACCTATTGTTACCCCCGGACATCAGGAAACTTTAGCACAGTTCTTGAATATGTTTGGTACATTAACTGAGGTGGGATTGATCTCTGTTGCACCAAATTCTTCACAGATAGGGGGAGTAACTCAGACTCCTACCGCCCGTACTCTAGAGCAGCGAGTTCATATTGGTCAAGTTCCGGGTGTAGTACCGGTACAACCTATTATTCTGGTTCAGCCTAAGGTCATGCCAAACGCATCAGAAGATGAGCAAAAGTGACTTGAGAGGTTTAAGAGGTATAGTCCACCTACTTTCAATGGCACAGCTACAGAGGATGCCCAAGGATTTCTAGAAAAGTGTCACTGTATTCTCTGCACCATGGGTATTATGGAAGTGAACGAAGTTGCCTTTACTACATTTCAGCTGTAAGGCGCAGCGTATCAGTGGTGGCAAATCTATGAAGTAGGTAGACCAGTCGATGCAACACCACCAACTTGGGCTCAATTTTCAGAAATATTTTTGAAAGAGTTTGTTCCCCAGACTCTCCGAGATGCGTGGCGCATAGAGTTTGAACGGTTGCGTCAGGGCACCATGATAGTGTCAGAATATGCTATCAGGTTTAGTGAGTTATCCCATCATGCACCTATCTTGGTTCCGATAGTTAGATAGCGGGTCCACAGATTCATTGTTGGGCTCGATTATGATCTTAAAATATGCATGGCTCGACTGTTGCAAACTACTTGTCACGACCCAAACCGATGGGCCACGATGGGCACCTGGTACCTTACTCAACCGAGTACCAACATAACGTATCTATCTTATTACGTCATCATAGGTAAGTGGGCCAGAAGGGGCGTCATGAGATAAACAAAGTAAACATTAGGGAATATCGACATAGAATGACCCAACCAGATATAAAAACTTATACACGTGACATACGGGCCTATAAGGCCAACATGATCATTTATAAACTCAAAACGTAAGCCGAAAAGGCCATACAAGTATCCGTACAAATGACATCTGTCTACAAGCCTGTAAGAATACATAATTATCTTAAAGGTCGGGACAGAGCCCCGCCAAACCAATCAATACATGTCCTATTCATACTGACCAAATAGCAACTCCGGAGCAAATGGAGCGCACCAACACCTTCCGATGATCTAATAGCCTACTTGGAAGTCTCTCAACCTGTCTAATGGGACATGTGGGCATGCAATGCAGCGTCTACAAGCAAAAGGGACGTCAATACAAAAAATGCACCGAGTATGTAAGGAAACAATCAGTAAATAATAGATATGAGAGAAACATGGAGTAAAAGACTCGACATGTAAATCTGAATAGCTTTGTGAATCATTTAATATTTAAAATGTCATACATATGCATATAAATGTCATTCCATGTATAGGTATATGCATTCATAACATCATCAAGCCTCTGAAAGCATCCCACCATATCATCTCGACCACTGTGGGCAAATTATCAACGTATACCAGCTGATCAGGTGGTGGTGCTTATATATAACCTTTCCCCATATCCCATATACATATAATATACGCGTATAAAACGTCATTTGGTCAAGGGTCAATGTACATGTATAAATACATGAAATGCATAAGAAATACGTTAATAAGATTTCTCAGACTATCATAAGACCATTATGCCTTTCGGATAAACTTTATCAAACACGTATTTTTTTGAGACCCATGAACGGAAGATATAATAATAATACACATGGAGAATTAAGAATATAGACACCCCTAGTAATTCTATGAATAGAGTCATTTATGAAAGTTGCGTATTTTGCTAGTTTCATTTGTATCATTTGCATTATCCCAAAAGGAAAGAGGGATAGCCTTAACATACCTGAGCCAGTTCTCTAGACAATCCCTCTAACACACGACAATTGCGACAAAACACGTGACGGCAAGATCGAAGTAGAAAACAATCCGTATGATATTCTTGACAAAGATTGTACTGTATTCCTTAAAATTGTAAAATCTCACGCTATATTGTGTTATGAAATTTCAAACGAAATATTTTGAGGCTCCATCGTTAGCAATCTTAGCTAACGTTGCTGGTCTAATTCTAAACATGCCATAACATTTCCTATTTTCTAAGTTACATTACCAAATAAGGAACCAAACCAAGGTAGTTATCCAAAGGACTCTTACGTGTAAACAAGGCAACTTGTGTCTTATAACTCATCATCCACATTGGTGACACTTTGGCTTGGCTTAATGCCATGGAGCAGCCCCAAAAAAGATCCTTATCCATTTAATCCTACCTAATACCACAATTATCCTAACAATTAAGAATTATTCCAAATTACTTAAAATACTACTCACTTTTAACAAGCTTTATACACCTTATTATCATGGTCATATGGTACCCTGTATGGTCCTAGTCCATAAATATCGGGTATTATAGCTCAGACCGTATTTTATCTCAAAATGACTAACTTCGACGAAACTCATTTTCTTTGATTCGTTTACCCCTTCACCTTCACGAATTTACTCATCATTTGTTTGAAATAGCATAATACTTATAATCTCCAAATAATATTGTCCTTGAACTGATGTCAATTATCTTACGACAAATTCAACGCACCATACTACAGGGTGTAACATCGTCGTAATAAAATACTGCGGAGCGTAACATCATCGTAATATAATACTGCAGAGCGTAACATCATTCCCCCTTTTGGAACATTTGTACTCAAATATTGACTGATGCACTTATCCTTTTCAAAACCTATGGTTCTTGCGAATACTTTAGTACTCTTCTCGCCATCTAGGCAACTGTTCTGTGAATAAATCCAAGGGCCAGGGCATTCCCCCCTCTACGCCGATGCGACTCTTCTCTACTTTTTCCTACAGTTTTTAGCCAATCTATAGGCCTCACTTTGTGAACATATACAGAATTATGACAAGCTGTGTCTCTGGGCCTCATTAGCTTTACTACATCTAATTAGGCCATACTATACCATAACTCTTACTTCGATTTATCGTTACTGAGGTCTGCTACCAAACTTCAGGTTACTCTCGTTGCTTATCCTATATGCATAAAGCTAAGTCTTTTAACGCTTCTTTATTACTGTTCATCTTAAGACTGATAGTCTAATCTCATCTCATACTTTGTAACTTTTATCCATCCATTGATGATTTACAATCTACCACTGATAACTTGAAACTTCTTACGTAATCACTAGGGCTCACGTTGCATCGAGGAACATTTGAAGTGTTTTTCCTGATCCACCTGGGGGCGATACGATACTACACTTCCATAATCTTATTTCATAGCATCCCAATGTGATTTACCTTACGTGGTATTTTAATCCTGTACAATTCATGAAATCATTACTCAATCAATGGCCCAAACATCATCCTTTTTACTCGCCCTTTCTTGTCCTTACTCCTGTCTTCCTAAAACCTTGTTGCTTTACCATACTTTAGCTTGCAACCTACATATATCTATTTATATTATTTGCGACCTTCCTTCAACTTGCTTGAACCATAGATTTCCTTGCGTTATTCTGGAATATCAAGCGAGACATCACATTTTCTCTAGCTCTTCTTTACTCTCTTAATTAAACCTCTCGATACCTAGAAACCATAGGCTGGAAGATATGCCAATGACGATGCCGCTATCATTCCTGGATATTGAATCCCCACGCTTCTAGCCTTCTATCCAAAGTATGGACTATTCATAACCTTTTGCATTTGAGTATCTCATACGTTGTTCATCTTTACCTTACTTACCTTTAAGTCTCGCATCACATCTTCTATTTCTTTCATGAACTCCCTTCCATATAGGTATGATTCACATCCACAACTTGAAGCTCTATAATAATACTTGTACCTTAGGTGCATACACAATCCGGTGGGAGCTTTATATTGACTTCTTGTGAGGCTGGTACTCTTTCTAACTGGCTCTATCATAGGGACGTTATAGAATATGGTTGTTGTACTATCTCTCTTGTGCCTCTGATATTAAGGATGATCCTCCAATGTTTTCAATCACCATTTCTATAATTGTCTGGGGCCAATAATCAGACTCCTGATTTACTTGGTTGGCGTAACTCTTTAGTTTCCTCTTCCCTCTGATTAGCCTGTATGTAGGCTTAAGCTATCTTCCAATCTGCGGCTCATGGTATTAGTTATTACTTTAGCCTTTCATGGGCATTATGGAATATCAATGATACAATCTTCTACTAATTCAATCCTTTGTCTATGACCTGGACTCAATTCTTTATTTTAACTTATACCGGAGTCTTCTACGTCTGTATGAATGTCAATATATATGCTGCATGGATAATATTCCGAAATCTTAAGTGCGTTCATAACGTAACTAACTTTGGATCATTGATCGAATAATTCCTTTCGTTCCTTCTCAGCTTTTTTTAAATGTAAGCTATTACCTTTCCTGGTCTTTCTGCCTCCTTGTTGCGTGCATACTTAGCTTATCTTAGTTCCCACGCATGCCGGAATTTTCGTGCAACTCATATGATCTCGAATATTACTTTTGATTTTTCTTCCCGTTCACTAGCCACGGTAATGTGCCACTTTCTCATGGAGTGCATACAATGTTGTAGTGAGACTGTTTTTACATGGCCATTTCTTCTTCAAGTTACTATGCTTAGGTTGAAGCCCTCTTCCTTATTTTCTCAACTAGTTTTTCGTTGTAGTACTTATGGAAGATCCTCTGACTCTTGTAAAACTGCGAGCTTATTACATCATATACTCGACGGAATATTTGATGTCCTTCCTCACCTATAATTATCCGTAGTTACTTACCTCCGCACTCATATGCTCGTACAGTTGCTTTTGAACTGAAATTTTGACTGTCTTCCCAGTGGCACTCTCCTTTATTTCTGTAACACTCATACGTTACCTTTAATTACCCTAACTCCTATCTGAATATTTCTGAAGGATCACGATGTCGTATCTGCGAGACTGAATTTCCCATGATAGGGTTCACTATGTTTATCTCGCACGATCTCTTGATTTGTCTGTATCCTCTTGTCTGGCCATAACTAGGCTCTTCTTGAATCAACTACTCATTGGCACATTCTCATATCAATATTTTGTGTAATATTTCTTTGGTTATTTCCTTTGTCTTAACTGACCTCTCGTACTGGTTCCTTATTTATCCATAATATCCCTGGAAGGAACCCTTACTTCCTTTCTTTGACGTCATGCTTGCATAATGTTCTGGAATCGTAGCATATCTATAGCATTCAGATAAGTGAAATCTCATTCCTTTCTTATTTTTATCGCATTCTTCCTTTACAATTCCATAGTTACTAGAACCACTTAATTTTGTCTTAATGCCCATCACTCCATATTCCTCCCTTTAGGGAAGTACTAAGATTTAGTGCTATGATGATCTATGTATAGATGTTTTACCTCTTCATTTTGGCATCTTTTCACATCATCGATGACCCTTACTCGCCTTGCGGTAATCCTTCTATACCAAGGATAACAAATTTCCTTAATCGCGAGGGTGACACTTAGTATAACTGGCACATACGTCCCTTAAGCTTAACTTTGCTCACATTGCTTCCTTTAGGGAAACGTCTTCCTGAATGACCATTCTCTGAATTTCTCATGAATCTTTTTCTGTTGTCCATTCTATTATCACCGGAACGAAATATGAAATTCTCATGATGTTGACCATTATCAAATCACTCAATCCCTGATTTATGTTTAGTTTTGTTGTTCACCAGCCCGTACTAATTTCTATTACTCTGGGGTCTAACTTTTCCTTCTGGTAATCACGTTAGAGTCACGAACTTATTTCTCAAAATGAGGATACGACTTTATGGCCTATACGCATTTTTTGTCTCAAGGCATGTCACCTCTCGTCCCTTCCTTTACTTGACTATAGACTCTGTAATACTGTCATTTCATGTTTTTTTATCTACTGTTGTCATCCATGTATCACATCTTATTCATAATGCTTTATTATCTCTCTTCTTATTTCCCTGCTAACATTTCTGTCTATCACTTTATTCTGAAAACTTTAACAAGACATTCTTTTTCTTTTAGCTTCCCTTGCTCCATCTACTGGCTCTTCGGGATGGCTAACATTCTCTCTCTACTAGGGACGGGAGCCATACTAAGGTAATATTTATCCCTTCCAGGATTCTAGTACCTATCTTTGTAGTACTCATATCTAGCTGTATTATTTTAAAGTGCACCATCTATTAGCACATTTGCAATATCCTTCGAAAATGTCAATTGACGCAAACAATCCATTCACGATTTTGGGTTACTCTAACCCCAGCCAGATCTTGATATCCCGTCCTTCATCTTAAACTACACCTGTTAGCCCTCATAGGGTATAACTGAAATAGGTGTGACCAATTGTACATACCTCTGTTACTGTTGAAGGTAACTCAAAATGCTTATATATCTCTTCTGGAATTGTAGCTAATGTTCATCTTTACTAACTGGGTACTTTGTACCCTTCTCCACCTTGTTTCTTTTACTTGTTGAAGCTTGTACCTTCTGATTCTCTCATTGCCTTTCACCATATGGGTGGATAGATATTCTTGCCTTAAGGCTCCTTATCAAGAGGCTTAATTAGTACACAAATGATCTACTGAAGACGTCACATTTACTCATCGTAAGCATGATGCAAAATCCAGTTCCTCTAACTCAACTCTTCCACAGCCACATTGAATCACTTACCAACTGTCTTTCTAAATGTAGGTATCGTTGTATTATGAATAAGATAGAGTTTAGGAAATTGAGTTCTTACAACTGAGCCCTACAACACGATCTAGAGTAAGAACCTGCTTATAAGTGTGGTGCACAACACACCCATAAACAAGACTCTACTAGACATGGCTTGTAGACTCCCTAGGACAGAACTGCTCTGATACCACTTTTGTCACGACCCAAACCGATGGGCCGTGACGGACACCCGGTACCTTACTCAACCGAGTACCAACATAATGTATCTTTCTTATTACATCATCATAGGTAAGTGGGCCAGAAGGGCGTCATGAGATAAACAGAGTAAACATGAGGGAATACCCAACATAGAACGATCCAACCTGATACAAAAACTTATACACGTGACATACGGGCCTATAAGGCCTACATGATCATTTATAAACTCAAAACGTAGGCCGAAAAGGCCATACAAGTATCCGTACACCTGACATCTGTCTACAAGCCTGTAAGAATACATAATTATCTTAAAGGTCAGGACAGAGCCCCGCCAAACCAATCAATACATGTCCTAATCATACTGACCAAATAGCAACTCCGGAGTAAATAGAGCACACCAACACCTTTCGCTGATCTGATAGCCTACTTGGAGGACTCTCAACCTGTCTAACGGGACCTGCGGACATAAAATGCAGGTCCCCAGGCAAAAGGGATGTCGGTACAAATAATGTACCGAGTATGTAAGGAATAAAAATCAGTAAATAATAGACATCAGAGAAACATGGAGTAAAAGACTCGACATGTAAATCTGATTAGCTCTGTGAATCATTTAATATTTAAAATGTCATACATATGCGTATGAATTTCATACCATGCATAGGTATATGCGTTCATAACATCATCAAGCCTCTGAGGGCATCCCATCATATCATCTCGTCCACTGTGGGCAAATCATCAACGTATACCAGCTGATCAGGTGGTGGTGCGTATATAACACCGTAACCTTTTCCCATATCCCATATACATATAATATACGTGTATATAACGCCATCTGGTCATGGACATGCATAAACAATACGTTAATAAGATTTCTCAAAATGTCATAAGACCATTATGCCTTTCGGATAAACTTTATCAAATACGTATTTTTCTGAGACCCATGAACAGAAGATATAATAATAATACACATGGGAAATCAAGAATATAGACACCTCTAGTAATTCTATGAATAAAGTCATTTATGAAAGTGGCGTATTTTGCTCGTTTCATTTGTATCATTTGGATCATGCCAAAAGGAAAGAAGGGATACCCTTAACATACCAGAGTCGGTTCTCTGGACAATCCCTCTAACACACGACAATCGCGACAAAACACGTGACGGTAAGACCGGAGTAGAAAAAAATTCGTATGATATTCTTGACAAAGATTGCACTGTATTCCTTAAAATTACAAAATCTCACGCTTATTGTGTTATGAAATTTCAAACGAAATATTTTGAGGCTCCATCGTTAGCAAGCTTAGCATAACGTTGCTGGTCTAATTCTAAGCATGCCACAACGTTTCCTATTTTCTAAGTTACATTACCAAATAAGGAACCAAACCAAGGTAGTTATCCAAAGCAGTCTTACGTGTAAACAGGGCAACTTGTGTCTTATAACTCATCATCCACATTGGTGACACTTTGGCTTGGCTTAATTCCACGTGGCAGCCCCAAAAAAGACCCTTATCCATTTAATCCTACCTAATACCACTACTCACTTTTAACACACTTTATACACCTTACTATCATGGTCATGTGGTACCTTGTATGGTACTAGTCCATAAATACCAGGTATTATAGCTCAAACTGTATTTTATCTCAAAATGAGAAACTTCGACGAAACTCATTTTCTTTGATTCGTTTACCCTTTCAACTTCACCAATTTACTCATCATTTGTTTGAAATAGCATAATACTTATAATCTCCAAATAATCTTTTCCTTGAACTAATGTCAATTATCTTACGACAAATTCAACGTACCACAGTACATGGTGTAAAATCATCGTAATAAAATACTGCTAAGCGTAACATCATCGTAATATAATACTACGGAGTGTAACACTGATATTCCATTTCAGCAAGTAGTGGACATTGTGAGGAGGATTGAGGGTGTTCTAGGTGAGGAAAGGGAGTCTAAGGAGGCCAAAAGGTCTCGAAGCTCTAGAGGGTTCAGTTGATTTTACTCTTCATCTATGACCCATTATGGCGGAGGCTTGAGCAGTCGGCCAGCTCAGTTCGCACATCAGATTACTTGGGGTGCTCCAGTAAGTTCTTATAGTACACCACCGACAAAGAATTCTTACAATGGTTATTCCGGTTATCCGGCACAGACTCAGTACGAGCAACCGCAACCTCAGAGTGGTTGTTATGAGTGTGGTGATACTAGGCACATCATGAGAGATTATCCCAGACTTGGGAGGGGTGGATTTTATCAGAACACTCAAGCTATGGACCCCAGTACAGCTACTACCCCATGTGCACAGCAAGTTAGGGGTGAAGGACAGGCGGGAAGAGGGCACGCTAGAGGGGGAGGCCCAGCCCGTTGATATATTTGCTATGGTGTGGCTGAGGCCACTACACCAGATGGTGTCATTACAGGTACGATCCTGAATTGGTATAAAAGGATATTTTTTCTTAATTTGATTCGGTCCTGAATATTGAGGCGACCTCCTATTATGCTCCGCTTATGGGTGAGCTTCCTAATTTTGTGACCCACTTATATGTTTATCCCTGTTGGGAGATTCGATGATGTTAATCTGTGTCTATCATTTTTATTTTGTACACTATTGAGGACTATAAGTCCAAAAGTGACTTTTTATTACTCTCTACAGTAGGTTTTGATGTGATTTCGGAATAATTGATTTCAGTTTTACGAATTATATGTCCTATTGGTATGGGGGTTCATTATGTGTTGTGCAAATTGTTTAGGAAATTTATAGAAAAGAAGAAAGAAAGAAAATTTAAAATTTCAGTTGGCACAATGTGCAAAATACTTGTGATTCGGAGTTGAGGACGAGATCCTTGCATTTTTATATGATGTGAAATATTTAAACTGGGCTATAAGCAG
The DNA here is from genome assembly GCA_000715115.1 of Nicotiana otophora. NCBI lineage: Eukaryota > Viridiplantae > Streptophyta > Magnoliopsida > Solanales > Solanaceae > Nicotiana > Nicotiana otophora. The sequence continues at coordinate 140,810 of AWOL01S0026010.1, read as the reverse complement.
CAGTGGAAATTATATAAGGACGAGGTCCTTGTGGTGAAAAATTTATGAGTTTAAATTCTCCCTATGTGAAATTAAATTTGTACTATAGTATTAATAGGGAGTCATGCCTATTAGGCTTATTTGATAATTCTTTTACATGTTTTTGTGCATATTTAGCCATATTCGTGCTATAAATATTGTGTTTTAGCCTATAAGGTGAGTGCCCAGGTGGCATTAATTGCGACTCGTTAATTCGGATAAATAATTATGAGGAATTCATGCCTCGCGTGTTGTTGTCAGTGTTGCGAAAAAATTTGATGTGAGATTTTGGTTAATATGAGATTAATTGAGGATGCTGAAATTAATTATAAACAGCTATTATGACCAGAGATGTGGTTACGGACATACGTATGATGTGTGCGTAGGCACGAGTTGCTACAGCCGGTTGAGACTAATACCGTGTGTTGATGTGAACAATCAAGCATTTGAAATTGATTGGAGTGTAAGGAATTGGCTTTAAAGCGTATAAGTCTGGATAAAAGAAATAACCTCCACTAAGATGGTGTTGTCGGCCCCCTCTTAAATTTATGGTGACGTAGAATCACCAGCGAGTATGTGTGTAAGAATACACTCAGTAATTTAATGTCCTCAGAATAATTCTTGGCACGTTCGAGGACGAACGTATATTTAAGAGGGGGAGAATGTAACGACCCGACTTGTCGTTTTAAGAATTTATGTCCCGTTCAGCGACTTAATATCCCGAGCAACTTCGTAATACGTATTATGAGTTGCATGTGTGATCGAGTTTGATTTTGGAAGGTTCGGAATTAAATTGGAAGAACAATCCTTATTTCTGAGGCTTAAATGAAAAGAGTTGACCGGAGTTGGACTTTTGAGTAAACGACCCCGGAATGAAGTTTTGATGATTCCAATAACATCGTATGGTGATTTCGGACGTAGGAGTGTGTCCGAAAAATTATTTGGAAGCCCGTAGTTAAATTAGTNTATGAAGAGGAGCCAATTGCCATTGTTGATAAACAGGTTCACCAGTTGAGATCCAAGAGGATTTATGCAGTAAAAGTCCAGTGGAGGGGCCAACCAGTAGAGGAAGCGACTTGGGAGACCGAGGAAAACATGCAGAGCAGATATCCAGACTTATTCAGCACTTCAGGTATAATTCTAAACCCGTTCGAGGACGAACGTTTGTTTAAGAGGTGGAGAATATAATGACCCAACCGGTCATTTTAACCTTTAGAACCCCGTTCCCTAAATTAAAACTTTCCGTAGGTGCTTGTAATGATTTATGATTTGCGGGGATGGTTGGTTCGGGATTTGAAAGTGTTTGAGGTGAAACCGGAACAATTGGTTCCTTAAGTTGGCCTTAAAGTGCTAATTTTGACTTCGGTCAACATTTTGAGAAAATGACCCCGGAATAGAATTTTGATGATTCCAATAACATCGTATGGTGATTTCGGACGTAGGAGTGTGTCCGAAAAATTATTTGGAAGCCCGTAGTTAAATTAGTCTTGAAATGGCGAAAATAGGAAGTTTAAGTTGGAAGTTTGACCGGGGAGTTGACTTTTTGATATCGGGGGCGGAATCCAGTTCTGAAAATTTTCATAGGTCTGTTTTGTCATTTATGACTTGTGTGCAAAATTGGAGGTCAATCGGACTTGATTTGATAGGTTTCGGCGTCGAATGTAGAAGTTGAAATTTCTTAGTTTTATTAAGCTTGAATTGGGGTATGATTCGTGGGTTTAGCGTTGTTTGATGTGATTTGAGGTTTTGACTAAGTACGTAATATGTTTTGAGACTTGTTGGTATGTTCGGACGGGGTCCCGAGTGGTTCAGGTGAGTTTCGGACCATTTCTAGGGCATTTGTAGCAGTTGGTTTTTGGCTACAGCAGTGTGCTATGTGATCACGTGGAATTGGCCGCGATCGCAAAGCACAAAATGGGGAAAAATGGCCAGTGAATCGCGATCGCGAAAGGCCTTTCGCGATCGCGTAGAGGAAATTTTTTTCTGCACTGACCCGACTTTGAAAGCTTATATCGCAATCTATAAGGAATTTGAAGATGATCCAAAAATAAATGTTATACCCCTTTGTGTCTAGATTTTACAAAATTAAACCAATTATTATTTGGAGTTGTATACCAAAAGTTATGGTTGATACGCTACAGGCTATCCGGGAAGAATTTGGTAATCACGAAGAAGAAATCTTTGCTGCATAGCGCTTACTTTGGAAGCTTATATCTCGAAATCTATAAGGAATTGGAGATGACCAAAACATGAAAGTTGTAGCTCTTGGTGTCTAGTTTTCAGAAAGTTAAACCATTCATTATTTTGAGTTATGTACAAAAGGTTATGACCATTATACTAGAGGCTATGTAGAAGAAGTTGGACAAGGCTGTTGGGAAATTTGTTTTTTGCGATCGCGGGAGAATGTCTACGATAGCAAAGAGTAAAAAAGGGCTGGAAACATTTTGTGCTTTGCGACGCATAGAGGAAATGATTGGGCATCAGATTTAAGTTCTGATAATGGGACTCCATCTTTGACGATTTGGAGTTCGGGTAGAAGCGATTTTCGGGAGATTTTCAAGGAAAACATCAGGATTTGAGCTGTCCGGAGGATTTATTCAAGCAAGACGGCTATTTTAAAATATCGGCATAGCTTCAAAACAGTAAGTATCTTGCCTAACCTTGAGTGAGGGAATTACCCCTTAGGTATTGAGTCTTATGTAGAAATTGTGTAGTTGAATACCATGTACGCGAGACGACGAGTACGTACTTGGTTTATATGTATAAATTATATCGGTTAAAATTATACACGTCCTTATGTATTAAATTAGAAATTGTTGGCACTTATTAAATCCTTTAAAAATAATGCCTCATTCCTTGTTTGTCGAAATTGTATCTTATATGATAATTTGATGTTATTGTCACTTGGATTTTTATATGTGTTGGGATATTGTCTGGGCGAAGTAATAAGGGTGGCTATTATACGGAGCGATAAGGGTGGCTATAGGAGCGATAAGGGTGGCTATTGATTTTATCAAGGAGGAGGAATAAGGGAGGCTATTATAGGAGTGATAAGGGTGGGTATATGAGAGATAAAGGTGGCTATTGTCAGGGATGATACGTGATGATGAGGAGTTATTGTATTGGTAATTTTTATGTGATGATGTGGGGTTATTGCATTGGTAATTTTCATGTGATGTTGTGATTTTCCTTGTATTTATTTTTATATCTTGTGCAATGTATCTTGTTGTTGGTAAATTAATAATAGTCTTGATGATATTGGCACGTGAGTTGTCTGTGCGGTTGTAATAGAAAAATTTGTACGAGGTGCCGTGGAAATATGAAAGTGGGTTGAGACCCGTATTTTATGATTTTGAAATGAGGTGTCACATGGTGACTTTTATTCAAAAGATATTTATTTGAAAGAAATATATTTGAAAGAATTATATTTGAAAATATTTATTTGAAGGAATTATATTTGAAAGAGATTTATTTGAAAGAATTATATTTGAAAGATATTTATTTGAAGGGAGTATATTCGAAATATATTTATTGAAAAGTATTATATCCTGAAGATTATTATTTGAAAAACATATAGGCGGAAGATTTATATTTGAAGGACTTGATTAATTGGTTGTACTTGTATTCATTATTTGTTGAGAAATATTTATGGTGTTCTTGTTACCCTGCTGTGTATATCACTGGTTGATTATTGTTGCCATCATTGTTATTTGTTTCCTATTATTTTTGTATACTATATTGCACATGTTATTAGACTAGTGAGTATCTTGAGTGTACCTCGTCACTACTCCACTGAGATTAGTTTTAATACTTATTGGGTACCGACTGTGGTGTACTCACACTACACTTCTGCACATTTTTGTGCACAGCCAGGTATTGGAGATATCGGATTCGGACAAAGTTAGAGTGTAATCGCAAGGATTTAAGGTAGAGCTACTTGGTCATCGCAGTCTCTTGGAGTCTTTCCATTTTATTGTATTGTTAATTATTAATCAAACAGTATTGAGTATTCAATCTTTGAGATCATTTCATATATTTAGTTAGAGTTCGTAACTCAGTATTACAAGTCTTGGGAGGTTGTTTGTAATTATTTCCGTTGTTGGTTTAGATTATCTATTTTAAATTTGTTTTTGGCTTGAATTGTAATTATAATCGGCTAACTTAGTCTTAGAGACTAAGTGCCATCACGGCGCCTGTGGTGAGATTTTGGGTCGTGACAATTTGTATATTTTTATTATTACTGTTATTATTATAATTAATATTATTATTATTTTTTATTTATTGGAACGAGTCTTGAATTAGTTCATGGCTCATGTCGCTCCCTCACAATTATTCTTTTATTCTAATATTTCTTAATATAGCGAGTTTTGAATTAATTTGCAACTCGCATTTATCTATTAATAGGCCTTACAATGTGTCTAGACCCAATTAGTTATATTCTCCCTTGAATCTATTCTCGGTAGGAATGTTAAAGAAATATACTCCACAGTTTAATGTGAAACATCCGATTAATTTACAAAGGAAAATACTTATGATAATAAAACAAACAAAAACAAATTATTCAAATGAAATTCATAAAATGAAGATAAAACTCATGAAAATTCCAATTTACACTTCAACAGTGAAACAAAGAAGAAGTTTATATCCATAGACTAACTTAAGATAGCTAATCATAATACTAAAATAACATACAGTGAGGTTAAAGGCATAGAGACATTAATACAATTAACAATTTGTTTTTTATTTTTAAGGTATTCCTGAATTAATACCTGAATTCTTTTTTTATAGTTTTTATGGCTAAATAGTTAACAGTTGTAAACATATACTCAAAGAAGAAAAACTTTTCTTTTATAAAAGAAACTTACTACAATCTTATAAGAAAAAAGAATTATTATAGTTTATGGTCTATTCACAAGAATGATTGGGAAAAAATTAACTCATTTCTAATAAACCTCATAGCACAATTTTGTGCAGTCTTAACTGACCATTTAAGTAAAACTAGGCAAACATTTATAAAATCACCATCGCCATATTAGCCTTAAGCTCTTATGATTTTTTTAAGTCTTTCACTATATAAACTAAATGATAATAATGATTCAGAAGCATATGCCCAAAAGGAAAATAACAGATTAAGGAAATAAAATACTAATAAAAGGAACCAAATCCTAATGCTCTGAATTTATTCAAAGAATATCTAAAAAATAATAGTGAAGAAGGATAAAATCAAAACCTTAGCAACAGAGTTCTAGTAATACAAGAAAAAGAACCAGTACAACTCCAATCCAATGACGAAACTCAGGCCGGACAAAGTAGCAACAACGTCAAACCCGAAACCACGAACGAAAACTCGACCTCCTAATCAGAAGAGAATCTCTCAAACTTTTATCTAGAAAACTCTCTTTCCATTTGTTTTTGAATCCTATTTGTTTTTTTTCCACTTTTCACGTTACTTTCTTCTTCAAAATCACCCTTAGTCTTGATTTGTGAAGTATATTATATAGATGTGTATGTGTGTTACGTCTTTTGCCTTCATGTTCAGGAAGTGGGGATGTGGGGGAGGACTTTATGAGGGGAGACGTGAGGGAGAGTGGAAGTGAGTGTGTGCTAGTGTAAAGTGACGTGAGGGAGTTGAGGGAAAAAGGGGTAAAGTGAGTGCTAGTGTAAAGTGACGATAGGGAGTTGGGGGGAAGGGGTAAAGTGAGTGCTAGTATAAAGTGACGTGAGGGAGTTGGGGGAAAAGGGATAAAGTGAGGTATTTGTGAGATGAGTGGGATATAATTTTCTTAAGTAACACCTATAAAAGGTGAAATAAGAGCTAAAATATATAGATTAAATTTAAAATATATTTACTTACCAAAAGGTGGTGAAAAATTCAAACATGGTCAAAATTTAGGTGCTCACAGTAACTTCGTTCAACTCGCAGTAATCAATGCACATCCTTATAGTCCCATCTTTCTTCTTCACGAATAACACTGGTGCACCCCAAGGCGACACACCGGTCTGACGAACCCCTTGGCTAGCAACTCCTCAAGCTATTCTTTCAACTCCTTCGGAGCCATATTGTACAGTGGAATGGAGATAGGTTGGGTACCTGGATTCAAATCAATAGAGTAATCGATATCACGATCTGGTGGCATGTCTGGATGATCAGAAGAATACACATCGGAGAACTCCCGGACCACAGACACTGAATTAATCGCCGGAGTCTCTGCACTAATATTCCGAACATAAGCTAGATAAGCCAAACAACCCTTCTCGACAATGTGTCGAGACTTCAGAAAGGAGATAACACGACTAGATACACTGACAGACGAACCCTTCCACTTCAATCTAGGAAGCTCTGGCATCGCCAAGGTAACAGTCTTGGCATGGCAATCAAGGATGGCGTAATATGGAGACAACCAATCCATGCCCAGAATGACCTCAAAGTCAGTCATATCAAGCAACAGAAGATCGCCCTAGTCTCATAACCACAGAAAGTCACGATTCGGGACCCATAGATCTGATCCACAACAACAGAATCGCACACTGGCGTGGACACAAATACAGGAGTACCCAAGGACTCATGAGGAATACCCAGGAAATAAGCAAACAGAGATGAAACATATGAATATTTATACCCTGGATCAAATAGTACTGAAGCATCCCTACTGCACACAAAAATAATACCTGTGATCACGACATCTGGTCTGGCCGGAAAAGTATAGAACCTAGCTAGAGCGCCACCTGACTGGCCTCCATATCACTGGCCTCCACCTCTAGGACGGCCCCTAACCATCTGCCCTCCGCCTCTAGGCGGCCAGATGGCTGGTGTGGCAGCTGGTGCTGTAATCGTAGGCTACTGACACTGCTGCATTGCCTTGCCCCGAAGCCTGGGGCAGAACCTCCTCACATGGCCAAGATTCCCGCACTAGAAACAACCTCTCGGTACGGTGGACTGCTGACTTGAAGTCTGACCCTGATGGCCTGAAGGCCCATTGGAGGAACCCTGAATAGCTGGTGGACATTAGGAGCTCTCTGGAATGGCACTGAGATAAGGCCGCACTGGAGCACCCCGAGGAGGCGGCGGTGCTGGATATGTGGGCCTGCTAGACTGACCCTTCACAAACTGACCCCTGCCTCCAGCCGGGGCACCACTGAACTCTCCAGAATATCAAAACCGCTTATCCCTCATCGCCTGCTCTCGGCTCCGCTGACGGACTCCCTCGATCCTCCAGACTATCTCCACAACTAGCTCGTAAGAAGTCCCCATATCAACCTCTCGGGCCATAGTAGCCTGGATACCAGAGTGCAAACCGGCAACAAACCTCTGCACTCTCTCTCTGTATTGGTAGGAAGTATCATAAGTGCATGGCGAGACAACTTAGAGAATCTCGTCTCATAGTCGGTCACCGACATCTAGCCTTACTGGAGCTGCTCGAACTGAAATCGTAACTCTTCCCTCTGAGAGGGTGGAATATATCTGTCGAAGAAGAGGCGTGCGAACTGGTCCCTAGTCATGGGAGGAGAACTTGCTGGTCTTCCGAGAAGATAGGACTGCCACCATCTACGGGCCCTGCCCTCCAGCTGAAAGGTGGTAAAGTCCACCCTGTAGGACTCCAATATCCTCATGTTTTGCAGTCTGTCCCTGCACCGATCAATAAAGTCCTGGGGGTCCTCATGCCGCTCACCTCCAAAGACTGGTCCATCTGTCTAATAGCTTCTGCGGCTCACCGGCCGCAGCTGGTCTAGGCTCAGGTATGGCTGCTGCAACTGGATGGGCTCCACCCATGGGTAGTGCGCCCAGAGTCTGATATATGGCAGCTACATGCCCTGGAGCCTGAGTGGTAGGGGTCTGTGCCCCCCTCCTGCCTGAGATGTGGCTAGGTTTGCTGGAAATAAACCAGCCTGAGTCATAGAATCCATGAACCGCAGTGTACGACCCATGACCTCCTGGAATCCCGGCACAGACATGAAATCCACTGAGACTGGCTCTGCTGCAGGCACCTCGCCCTGCTCCTCAATAATAGGATCCTCTACTGGATCCACTGGTGGCACAACTGGGGAAACTCTAGGACGTCCTCTACCACAGGCTGGGGGCCTCCCTCGGCCTCGGCCTCTAGCAACATGGGGAGCAGCTCCTCCATGATCGGGTACATCTGCCACGCGATCTCACCATATGTGAGAGAATAAGAGAAAGATACTTAGTACAACATCAACT
>AWOL01S0026010.1:91027-132092 GCA_000715115.1 Nicotiana otophora | reverse complement strand
TAGCTCGTAAGAAGTCCCCATATCAACCTCTCGGGCCATAGTAGCCTGGATACCAGAGTGCAAACCGGCAACAAACCTCTGCACTCTCTCTCTGTATTGGTAGGAAGTATCATAAGTGCATGGCGAGACAACTTAGAGAATCTCGTCTCATAGTCGGTCACCGACATCTAGCCTTACTGGAGCTGCTCGAACTGAAATCGTAACTCTTCCCTCTGAGAGGGTGGAATATATCTGTCGAAGAAGAGGCGTGCGAACTGGTCCCTAGTCATGGGAGGAGAACTTGCTGGTCTTCCGAGAAGATAGGACTGCCACCATCTACGGGCCCTGCCCTCCAGCTGAAAGGTGGTAAAGTCCACCCTGTAGGACTCCAATATCCTCATGTTTTGCAGTCTGTCCCTGCACCGATCAATAAAGTCCTGGGGGTCCTCATGCCGCTCACCTCCAAAGACTGGTCCATCTGTCTAATAGCTTCTGCGGCTCACCGGCCGCAGCTGGTCTAGGCTCAGGTATGGCTGCTGCAACTGGATGGGCTCCACCCATGGGTAGTGCGCCCAGAGTCTGATATATGGCAGCTACATGCCCTGGAGCCTGAGTGGTAGGGGTCTGTGCCCCCCTCCTGCCTGAGATGTGGCTAGGTTTGCTGGAAATAAACCAGCCTGAGTCATAGAATCCATGAACCGCAGTGTACGACCCATGACCTCCTGGAATCCCGGCACAGACATGAAATCCACTGAGACTGGCTCTGCTGCAGGCACCTCGCCCTGCTCCTCAATAATAGGATCCTCTACTGGATCCACTGGTGGCACAACTGGGGAAACTCTAAGACGTCCTCGTCCTCTACCACGAGCTGGAGCCCTCCTTCGGCCTCTAGCAACAGGGGCAGCAGCTCCTCCATGATCGGGTACATCTGCCGTGCGCGTTCTCACCATATGTTAGAGAATACGAGAAACATACTTAGCACCACATTAACTGCACGATAGGAGATGGAGAAAGAGTAGTTTCCAAACACCCTATAGCCTCTCGAAGATAAGTACGAACGTCTCCACACCTATCCGCAAGACTCTATCAGGCCTGCTCATAACTTGTGAGACCTACATGAATCTAGTGCTCTGATACTATGTTGTCATAACCTAGCTTCTCCTATAGGCCGTGATGGAGCCCAACGTCGCCGCTAGGCAAGCCAACAGTGAAGTAATCATGTAATTACTCTTTTTAATGAAATTTCCAAGTAGCTGAATTCCATTTATTAAGAAAATGAGGAGTAGAAAAATTTAATAAACCAAAACGAAGGCTAATGAGTAAGCAAAAGTAGACAGAAAATATATGCAAAAGAGAAACTCTAGGTTCTGCAGAACGGCTCAGGAAGCAGCTCACCATTAGTTCTCGGGGTAACGGGGGTACGCACTAATATGACCGCCAGATGCACCTGCCTCAGATCCTGCACGATTAGTGCAGAAGTGTAGCGTGAGTACATAAACAATATGTACCCAGTAAGTATCTAGTCTAACCTCAAAGACGTAGTGACGAGGTGTCGACATCGACACTTACTATGGGCTAACAATAAAATACAGAAATTCTAAATAAGCATAGGTTATGTAAATAATAATAATAACTAAACAACAAGCAGTGAATAAATAATTCTTTCACTAATAGTAAATCCCAAGTCAATTTCTGTCATTAAATAATTATAACCTCTCAAGCCATAAAATAATATCAAGTATAATTAGGCTCCGAGTATTATCACGCACGATTTATGCCGAGGTCGTACAGCCCAATCCATAATAATGTGTACACTGCCGAGGGTCGAGAGACACGAACCATATATGCATCCATTCTACTGCCGAGGCGTTCGGCCCGCTCCATAAGAAGAGATGATACTTTATGAACATCCGATTTAAAAGCTATTAAAAGGTTAATACACAAAGAAGCACAATTTCTATTAATGGTCAAGTAACCCGCCAAAACTCGAGTAAGTGAAATTCGGTCTTTTACAATTGCTCTATCAAGTTTCAATATAATTTAGGCACTTTAATTAATAAGTAGGGTGCAAACATTATAAGTATTTTATGATTTGGGTCCTAAATTGTCCGGACATAAGCAAAATTAGTAGTTACGCACGGACTCTCGTCACCTCGTGCATACGTAGGCTCCACAATTAGAAGAAAATAGTAATTTAAATCACCTATGGAGTAAATTCCCTCTTACAAGATTAGGCAAGAGACTTACCTCATCTCAAAGCTCACTTTCCGGCCCACAATTCGTTCTAAAGCCTCAACTCGGTGCCGAACTATCCGAAACTAGTCAAATGTTATATAAATTAATCAATACATGTTCAAAAGTTTGTAATTTAGCTATTAGAGTAATTATCCAACCCAAATTGAGAGATTCCTAAAATTCACCCTCCCGGGTCAACGTGCTCGGATTTCGAAATTTTTTGAAGATAAATGTTATTCATAACCTCACGAACTCAAATATATAATTTTCACCAAATTTTATAATCATTTTTGTTGTTAGATCCCATTTTTATCAAAACCTAGATTTTTCAATTAAACCCATAATTTTCATAATTTTGCATTTTAAACTATACCCAGAATCAATGTATTTAACTTACATTGGATAGAAATTACTTACCTTCAATAGTTAGGTGAAAACCCCTCTCTAAGAAGCTCCAAAAATCGCCCAATAAATGAAATAAATGAGCCAAAATGGCCAAAGTCCCGTCTTAAATGAACCTCACTGCCCCAACGATTTTCGCTTCTACGGAACATCGGCCACTTTTGCGGCTCCGCTTATGCGGACAAAGCCTCGCAGATGTGGACCATGCCCAGGTCTGCCATTCCCGCTTCTGCGGGCGAAGTCTCGCTTCTGCGAGCCCGCTCCTGCGGCACAACCGCCGCACCTGCGCACCCTCCCACTTCTGCGATCAACTTCCTCGCATCTGTGCCCTCGCAAATGCGGTCCCTTCCTCTCTTTTGTGACCACTGGGCAGTCCACTCCATTTCGCTTCTGCGGTCGTTGGCTCGCTTCTGCGAGCTCGTACCTGCGGCTAGTTCCTCGCAGGTGTAATTGCACCAGAAGCTCTGCTGCTTCATTTAGTTTCTCCAAGTCCAAACGAGTTCCGCGCATCGTCCGAATGACATCCGGGGCCCCCGAGGCCTTGCCCAAACATACCAACAAGTTCGTAACCACAAGACGGACCTGCTCAACCTCTTGGAACACGAAAAACATTACCAAAACTAAGAATCACACTCCAAACCAATTCGAATCAACTTATGAACTTCAAGTTCTTCCAACTTACTCCGAACGTGCCGAATCATACTTAAACTACTCGGAATGACACCAAATTTTGCGTAGAAGTCTTAAATCACTATACGGAACTATTCCCCCGATCGAAATCCCAAACAGACCTCGAGAACTTTAAAACCTTCAATGCGCTAACTTTCAACTTTAGGTACCGAAACGCTCTCGGGTCATCCAAAACCCGATCCGAATATGCGCCCAAGTCCACAATCATCATGCGAACCTATTGGGACCATCAAATCTCGGTTCCGAGGTCGTTTACTAAAAATATTGACCCAAGTCAAACTTAACCCTTTTAAGCCAATATTAAGGAACCAACTGTTCCGATTTCAACCCGAACCCTTCCAAACCCGAACTAGTCATCCCCGTAAGTCATAAAATAATAAAAGCACATACGGGGAATCTTATTTAGGGGAACGAGGATCTAGGAAGTAAAACGACCGGTCGGATCGTTACATTTTCGGTATTTAAATGATGGTTGTATTATTATACATAATATTTCCCTCATTAATTAAATTTTGTTGTTTCTTCGTATAAATAAATGCTTAAACTATAATGTGTCATTATTAACGTGCAACGCACGTTCATAGATATTAGTTATTATAAAAACACGAATGCTAAAACGCTAAATGTTGAATGACAAAAATATCTCCGAAATATAGACAGACTTTAACACCCTTTAAAAGATAAATTAGTTTAAAAAGAATATTATCCTAAAGGACGGAATTGTAATATTAGTAATGATGTCCTACTAATTTTACTTGGACAATAAAATCGGACAAAGAATTTGCGCGTCCTTCTAATTCTGACTAATTAGAAGAAAACGCACAAGCGATATAAACCTAATCAATCACAAAATCTATATGACATTCAATAACTGTTTCATTATGTTCATTAGTACTCCAATGTTATTTATATTTTATTACATCTACCAAAGATGTGCTAAAAAGTAATCAAAAATTGATGGGATATGCAGATTCTAGAAATTAATTTTGTTGTTCACAAAAGAGCATAAGAAGTAAATCTACGTTTTTGAATTAAATTCTTTTATATATTGTTGGAATAACGATTTTTTTAAAGAAATATAAACAAAAATAATCAATCCTTTACTATTACAAATATATGTTAGGTTTTGAAGTTATTATTAAATTCTGAATTAAAATTTGAAAGAGTATCAAGCAAAATAATCCAAGCCTCTGTAATTTTCACCGGAGGTTAAGAAAAATTGATTTATATAATCCTTACCTCCGTAATTGCTATCTTTAAGGCATTTAATTTGCACATCAAAATTTTCATGCAACTTTTTAATTATGTAACTAACTCTTGAGAAGGTGAACAATATTATTTGAGATTATTGTTGAATCATGTCACGTGACCTTTTTTCATTGCTAAAATAGTGATAAATCATTGAACTTTTACTTACTATTAATGGAAAAAGTTGGGAACATTTAAAAAAAGCTGCAAAGAAAGAGTGTTATTAATACCGGATAATATCATTCGGAATGTCTATGTGAGACATTCCTCTTCAAAATGTTATCACTTTATTGAATTTTATTTGCTAATATTTTGGTGCATTGTAATTCGATTGATATTAGAAACCCATGGAAAACATATTACAAAGTTGTGTCACGTAACTTTAGAAGAATATATGATAGTTCATAGAATATATGATACACCTAAATGTGATTGGAGGCTAGATGATAATTTTTTATTGTAATGCAGAGAATTTAGCGAAGAAAAGTCTATAAAAGTTCATGTATGCATTATCAAAGCTAACTCTTGAACAAGAACAAGTTTTCAAGATTATATTCTAAAGAATCAATTCGTATAGAAAATTTAGCAGATAGACTTGGAGGAACCTATAAAATATTTCTATATCGTGAATTACTTGCAAATATAAAATAAAAAAGTATAATAGCCTTAGCAACAACAACAAGTTGTGTAACAACAATAATTTTATCATTAGGTTAACTCACTTTAGATTTGATGCACCTCTATAAACTATTGAGATAACAGTGACAAATATGCCAAAGTAGAATAGTTAGTACTTTATCGATTAGAAAATAAAATTGATAATCTGGAATAACACGCCTATGTCCAAGTTTCACCAATCGAAATAAACTGATTGACATGAACTTTAAAGATATAATGGATGTCGATAAACCATTTGATAGAAATGTAACTAATTTGGAAGGTGATTTCTATCAAGAACTGCTAAAGTTTCTATGTCACTACCCGAAAATTCCACCCTGGGGACCGTGATGGCGCCTAACATTTCACTTGTTAGGCAAGCCAACGTTAGAATAGTTTATTCATTTTTAACAGTTCAGATTCAATAATAATAAAGAAACCAAAATAACTGAAATAAATCTGAAGTAAAGTGCGGAAAGCCATCACAACTAAAATATCTAAATACAAACCCGAATCTGGTGTCACAAGTGCACGAGCTACTAGAATAATACAGATAAAGGTCTGAATAAAAGTAAAGATGTCTGAAAAAAATACACAACTAAGATAAAGTAGAAGGGGAGTTCAGGGCTGCGAACGCCGAGCAGTCGTATCTCAAGTCTCCGTACCAATAGTCAACCCGAGCAATCTACTGACTGCCGCTGGGACCGACTCCAAAATCTGCACAAGCAATGTAGAGTGTAGTATGAGTACAACCGATCTCATGTACTCTGTAAGTGGCGAGCCTAATGTCACGACCCAAAAATCACTAGTCGTGATGGCACCTAACCCGACCCGCTAGGTAAGACAACTAACAGTCAATACATTCCAAATAAAATTATAGGAAAATAATAAAGAATTATCTGAACTTTTACAAATTAACCCAAGAACTGGTAGTACAAATCATGAGCTTCTAAGACTTAGAATTTACAAAGCTGATACGAATAATTACACGATCTATTCGAAAGCTATATAAACAGATTAACAAAATCAAAGCTATCAAGGACAAGTGGCAGCTATATCCGGAATGCACGAACATCTTCAGGGTCAGCTCCCAACATCACCAGCAGCTCCGCTCTAAAAGTCTGCACGCAAGGTGCAGAAGTGTACTATGAGTACAACCGACCCTATGTACCAAGTAAGTATTTTGTCTAACCTCGTCGAAGTAGTGACGAGGCTTTTTAGGTAAAAGATGCTCACTGATAAAATTTGTAATGTAACTAACAATACCACTATACTACAGTATAACAGAATAGAGCACACGAACGAATGTACAAGGCAATAACTGAGTACTATAAGAGATCACAATCCAACAGTTTCCAATATCTCGACCAATCTTTTCCTTAGAGCGAAACCCAATGAACCACAATAATCACCTCAAAACTTTCATAGTGTGAGAGAAACACTCAAGACATCAAATTCAACGGCACGACACGGCAACGCCCTTCGTGCCTTTATCTCATCCTCACCAAATATGCGTAAAACAGTACCACCGAAGGGCAGAAATACCGATAACAGAAATGACAAAGTAGAAAATACGCAAGTAGTAATAATGAACGAGAATGTACATAATGACATCAATAAAAGACTAGGCGGAAAGAATAAAGGTAATGACAAACATTAGGAAAAGGGATGTAACTCCAACTAACTAGCATGGTGGAGGAAGGAAGATAGATATAACAAATAAGAAAGGGGACACATGATCTTTATAAATTAACAAGTAGAGACATGAATAACTAACATAGAAGAAGACCTGTACCTAAGTGTAACAAAACAGATATGACATGGATGCAATTATAACAGCAGGAAGTAGGCATGATATTTACAAGTTAAGCAAGTAGAAGGCATGGGCAACAGAACAACAATTAAGATAGAGAATAAAGACAGAACAGTGACGACAAGTCACACAAGAACCTTAAGTACGACAGTAACAATTCAAGGTAAAGACATGAAGATATCTGCAAGAAAAGGATATCACAACATAATGCATGACCCTCGTCCTCACTTGCATGAAAACACCCTTCGTTCCATGAACTCGCAATAACACAAAAGCATGATAATATAAATGCAATGGTATGGCATCATCCTTCGTGCTTTTACTCACATAACATGGTACGACATCACCCTTCCTGCTTTTACTCACATAACATGGTACGACATCACCCTTCATGCTTTTACTCACAAATGATATGGCACGGTATCACCCTTCGTGCTTTTACTCTCAATAATATGGCACGACATCACCCTTCGTGCTTTTACTATCAATAATATGGCACAACATCACCCTTCATGCTTTTACTCTTAATAATATGGCACGACATGACCCTTCATGCTTTTACTCTCAGATAATATGGAACGGCATCACCCTTCGTGCTTTACACTCTCCCTCACATGATAATGTATAAACAATGATAGGACATCACCCTTCGTGCTTTACACTCTTCCTTACCAGTCATATGTATATCAATGACAAACAAGGCAGGAATCATAAAGAACATCAAGGAGAGTGTTTAAATGAATATTACAAATGAATCCCAATCACAACTTTCCAAGCCAACGATAGTTCAATAAACCCGCAAGAACCTTATGATTCAAGTATTTCAACAAATCTCACAAATAATCTACAACACAAGTATAGAATCTAGCATCTCAAGGATATCGGCCGTAGCAATGTATTAATGTGTACGCATAGTAATAACCGAATTTGACACATCAATGTATTCTCAGAATCTCATCAAATTTGATCAAGTTATAATAAGCTAAGTCTTAGTTTCTAACGTCTAATACTATGTTCTTAGTATCTAGGAGTCAAGTAAGGCATCAAGCAAGAAGATCACGTGATTCTACAAGACACAATTTATAACATAATTTAGCCCTGAGCATGGTTAATCCTGGCACATGCATATATGCTCGTCACCTCATATATGTATCACCCCCGCATGTAGCAAGCAATGTCAAATAGTAGGAAACATTCCCTCAACAAAATTAGGCAAGATACTTACCTCAATTCGGCTAAGTCACTACTCAATTTAGCTTTTTCCTATACAAATTCACCTCCGCTCGGCTCAATCTAGCCAAAGACGACTTAAATACATCACACAATGCAAGGAAACATAATTTCAATTAATAAAGCTGTGATTTTTATTCAATTTCTAAAAATAGTCAACAAAGGTCAAACCCCGAGCCCTCCCGGTCAAAACCCGGGTCCAAGGATAGGTCTTGACTACCCATAGCCTCATGAGTCCAAATACGTATTTCGTTTTAAAATCCGAGTCCTATTCGACTCTCAAATCCCAAATTTTCATTTTTCAAAGTTTTGACAAAATTCCCAAATTTTTCTCTAGATTCTCATGCATTTGATGTTAAATCTTATGTAAAATCATGAAACGTAGTTGAGAATTGATTAGAGGTACTTACCCAATGATTTGGTATGAACATCCCTTCACAAAATCATCTCCCATCGAAGCTAGGATTCAAACTATAACAAAAATGAAGCT
Organism: Nicotiana otophora; assembly: GCA_000715115.1. Taxonomy (NCBI): domain Eukaryota; kingdom Viridiplantae; phylum Streptophyta; class Magnoliopsida; order Solanales; family Solanaceae; genus Nicotiana; species Nicotiana otophora. The sequence continues at coordinate 123,348 of AWOL01S0026010.1, read as the reverse complement.
AAGACTCGGAATTCTCAGCATTTAGCAGGCTGCAGATGTCGCATTTGCGACAGGGGGTTCGCAAATGCCACCCCCGCAAATGCGAATAACATATCACAAATGCGAACCAGAAGGTTTCCTTTCAAGGTCGCATTTGCGACCATATACTTCGCAAATGCGAAGACCAACATTTCGCAAAAGCGGCAAGGTCCATCGCAAATGCGAATAACCCCACATCGCAAATGCAGAGTGTTTCTTCGCAAATGCGAATCCTCCCCAGCAGCCCAATTTTCGCAAATGCGATGGCTGCTTCGCAATTGCGACTGTCGCATTTGCGACTGTCGCATTTGCGATAAAAACATCGCAAATGCGATGATACCAGTACCAGCACTCAAATATTATGGAAAATCATTCCGAAACCAAGGCGAAACTCACCCGAGCTCACGAGGCTCCAAACCAAACACCCACACAAGTCTAAAAACATAACCTGAACTCGCTCTAGTGATCAAAACATCAAAATAACCTCTAGAATCACGAATCAGATTCCAAAACGCATGAAGATCAAAGGAAACTTCAAGAACTTCTAGAATCGCAACCAAGCATCCGAACCATATCAAATCGACTCCAAATGGCGCCAAAGTTTGCATACAAGTTCCATATGACGAAACGGACCTACTCGAAGCTTCAAATCACGCATGGAAACATCGAAACGAAGAATCATACCTCAAGTCAAAATCAATAAACTTTGAAATTTTAACTTCTACAACCGATGCCGAAACCTATCAAATCATGTCCAATTGACCTCAAATTTTTCACACAAGTCACACTTGGCATTACGGACCTACTCCATCTTCCGAAATCAAAATACGACCTGATATCAAAAAGTCCACTCCCGGTCAAACTTTCAAAAAATTCAACTTTCGCCATTTCAAGACTATTTCGACTTCGGGGCTCCAAATTACAACCCGGACACACTTCTAAGTCCAAAATCACCCAACACAGCTAACGAAACTGACGAAACCCCATTCCAAGGCCTCAAACTACCGAGCGAAGTGCGGATGATTAAAACGACCAGTTGGGTCGTTATACCTAACCTCGTCGAAGTAGTGACGAGGCTAAGGTGAGTCACTTACAATAACCTGTACACAGTATAAAATAATGACAGGAAAGGAAAATATCAAAACGGAATAAGGCAGTTAACTCATGAAAATAACTCAATCCCCAAAGAAAACCAGTATATACCAGATATATCATTCCTTAGAGTCTCGTACGAAAGTACCGACGCCGTCACAATACAATAAGGAATAGAAAACACATAAACTGTTGCGGCGCGCAACCCGATCCCACCGTACAACACTATCCTCCCTTATTCTACCATATAAATATCAATAATAATAAGTAAATATATGTTGCGGTGCGCAATGCGATCCCACCATATAATCAGAGTCAATTTTATAATTTACCCTTATTTCACCATATCAATCAACCCTTATTTCACTTGCCGCGGCGTGCAACCCGATCCCACCGTATCAATATAAATCCTCCCTTATTTCACCTTATCAATCCACCCTCATTACACCTGTTGCGGCGCGCTACCCGATCCCACCGTACCAATATAAGTAAATCAATAAGTGCAATCAATTTAATTAGTGTTTTAAAAGGCATGGCCGTAAGGCGAGGCGTTTTACATATGCCTCAGTGAGGTGTAAGCCCCGAGGTACGGGGCGTAAGCCCCATAGGTATTTAATTTTTAATATTTTATAAAATAATATAATTACTGTAAATATTTATAAACATGTACAATTGCATAAAAATTAAAGAAAACTAAAAATATGTGATATATATATGTGTGTGTGTGTGTGTGTGCGCTCCATCCCCACAAAACACTAGTCAAAACAATCTATTATATGCAACTTATAGAAGCACAAGTAACTTGAGTCGAAAAGAATAAAGTTTTCTATATGGAGGAACAAAAATAATGACTAACCTATAATTTGAACTTTGAACTTGCTGCTATGAAGGAGAATGGAGTTCTATTTGTATTTGTAAAAAAAATGAATATTCGTTGCTTTTGGGAGATATTAGCAGTCTAGCGGACAAGATAAAGAATTGGGAAAAACTATGAATTAGGGCTTCAATCAATAAAAAGGTCTTGACTTTTAAATTTTATATGAAAGACTTATTCAACAAATTTTATTTTAATTTGGGTAAGTCTCTAGGGCTTACGCCTCACTAAAACAATGCCCCTTAAATGCCCGGGCGTACGCCCCGAACGCCCGGGCATACGCCCCGAACGACCAGACGTACGCTCCGAATTGCTGGGCGTACACCTCTTGAGACTTTCTCCCCACACCATCGCCTCAGGGCATTTTTGGTGCGCCTCGCCCTAGGGCTAGCCCCAGGGCTCGCCCCGAAAACGCCTTTTAAAACACTGAATTTAACAACTCGAATCATAAGAATCTGTACGATTAACGAGTACGAGAGCTGCAAATCAAGAAGGAATCTCGTACCAAATCATGAAAGGCTACAATTAATACTGAGCAACAAGGCAAGTCAAATATATGATAGTTAATGGGTACAAGTAAGACAATTAAGGCAAGTATCAATTAAGCATTGGAGCATGGAAGAATCAACATTTATAATGCGAGAATAATAGATGACAAGTAGCAAGTTAAGGCATAGGAAGCAATTAAGGCAAGTAATAATCAAGACATGGAATGCTTATTTAATGAAATACGGGTAGACATGGAAACAAGTAATTGATGGTGTATAGACACTCGTCACCTCGCATATACGCCGCTACTCATGAAATTCACATAGCATATAGCTCAAGGGTTCCTAATTCCTTCAAATCAAGGTTTGACCCAACACTTACCTTACTCTGCAATCAACTCAAAATTCAACCACCGTCTTGCCTTTCAACAAGCCTCCAAACCAACCAAATTTAGCAAATTATTGACCAAACAATTCAAAATAAGTTTTAGAAACTACTCCCAAATGAAAGAGGTTAAATTTAGATCATTATTGAAAAAGTTAACGAAAGTCAACCCCATGCCCGCTTGGTCAAAACTCGAGGTTCGAACCAAAACCCGATCACCCATTCACCCCGAGCCCGGTTATGCAATTCAATTCGAAATCCGACATCAATTTGAGATCTAAATCCCAATTTTACAAAAATCCCTAATTATACCCAAATTCCTAATTTCTACCATGAAAATCCTAGATTTGATGTTGAAATTTGTGAAATATAATGGGTAATTGAAAGAAAGTAGATTAGAGTCACTTACCAATGAATTTAGGAAGAAAAGCTCTTGGAAAAGTCGCCTCTAAGGTGTTTAGGGTGTAGAATTTGAAAGAAATGAGCTAATTCCCATTTTCCCCTTCTTTTACCGAGTTGCAATTGTCGCAATTGCGACACATAATTCGCAATTGCAATCAACCCTTCGCAAATGCGAAGAAGTCACCGAGCCTGTTGTCGTCGCAAATGCGATAATATGTTCGCAATTGCGAACACCCAGCCTCTGCAATTGCGCTCTATTACTTCGCAAATGCAAATCTTGCTCTAACACTGCCGAGTCGCAATTGCGACTCTTGGATAAAAAATGCAAACTTTTCCTCGCAATTGCGAGTCCTGCCCAGCCATCCCATGTTCGCAAATGCAAAGTGTCATTCGCAAAAGCGAGGCTTGCATTTGCCAGCCAGACCTCGCAAATGCGAGATCTGCAGTCCAGCACCAAATGAAAACTTGCACAAGCTATGATTCTAAGTCAAAAACCACTTTGAAGCCTATCTGAAACTCACCCGAGCCCTTGGGGATCCAAACCAAACATGCACCCAAGTCCAAAAATATCATACGAACTCGTTCGTGTGATCAAAATGCCAAAATAATACCTAGGGCTACGAATCAGTTACCAAAACGAATGAAAGTTTCAATGAAACTTAAGAAGATGCAACTTTTCAACCGGACGTCCGAATCACGTCAAATCGACTCCGTTTTGCACCAAATTTTGAAGACAAGTCATAAATACTATAATGAACTTATACCAAGTTCCGAAATCAGAATCCAGATCTGGTAGCATTAAAGTCAAACTACGGTCAAACTTAGAATTTCTTTAAACCTTTAAACTTCTAGTTATCAACAAATAGAGATAAGTCAAGCTAGGGACTTCCGAATTCGATTCCGGTTATACGCCCAAGTCCCAAATCACGATAAGGACCCATCGGGACCGTCAAAACACGGATTCGAGTCCGTTTGCTCAAAACATTGACCTAAGTCAACTCAAATGCATTTTAAGGCAAGATTTCACATTTTCGTTAATTTTTCACATAAAACCTTCCAGAAAAAGACACGGATTGTGCACACAAATCGAGGAAGGCTAAATGGAGCTAGTCGAGGTTTCGGAACACAGAAATAAAGGTTAAAACTATAAATGACCTATCGGGTCATCACATTCTTCACCTCTAAAACAAACGTTCGTCCTCGAACGGACATAGAAAAATACCTGGACTAGTGAAAAGCTGTGGATATCTACTCCGCATGTCCGACTCGAACTCCCAAGTGGCTGCCTCGATTGGTTGACCTCTCCACTGCACTCGAACTGAAGGATAACTCTTAGGCCTTAACTATCGGACCTGCCGAGCTAGAATAGCCATCGGTTCCTCCTCATAAGTCAAATCCTTGTCCTTCAGGACTGAGCTAAAATCTAACACATGGGACGGATCACCGTGATACTTCCAGAGCATGGAAACATGGTACACTGAATGAACTGCTGATAAACTGGGTGGCAATGCGAGCTTGTAGGCCACCTAACCCACTTACCTCAAAGGGCCCGCTATACCTAGTGCTCAACTTGCCCTTCTTTCCGAACCTCATCACACCCTTTATGGGTGAAACCCAGAGCAATACCCTCTCTCCGACCATGAATGCAATATCACGGACTCTACAGTTGGCATAACTCTTCTGCCTAGATTGAGCGGTGCGAAGTCGATCTTGAATAATCTTGACCTTATCCAAGGAATCATATACCAAATCTGTACCCAACAACCGATCCTCCCCCGGCCCGAACCATCCAACTGGCGAACGACATCGCCTCCCGTATAATGCCTCATAGGGAGCCATCTGAATGCTCAACTGGTAGCTGTTGTTGTAGGTAAACTCCGCAAGTGAAAGAACTGATCCCAACAACCCCCGAAATCCATAACATAAGCGCGAATCATATCCTCCAATATCTGAATAGTGCGCTCGGACTGTCCGTCTGTTTGGGGATGAAAAGTGCGAGGTGAACTGAGTACCTAGATCAGTAATGATAGACACAGGCACAACGTGAAGACGGGTGATCTCGCAGATTTAGATCTCAGCTAACCGCTCTGAAGAATATGTAACTGCCACTAGAATAAAATGTGCCAACTTGGTCAAGTTGTCCACAATGAACCATACCGCGTCGAACTTCTTCTGAGTCCGTGGGAGTCCAACAACAAAATCTATAGTGATACGCTCCCACTTCCACTCAGGAATCTCTAACTTCTAAAGCAAACCACCCGGCCTCTAATGCTCGTACTTAACTTGCTGACAATTTAGACACCGAGATACATATGCAACTATATCCTTCATCATCCTCCTCCACCAATAATGCTGCCGCAAGTCCTAATACATCTTGGTGGCACCTGGGTGAATTGAATACCGGGAATTGTGGTCCTCCTCAAGGATCAACTCACGAAGCCCATCCACATTGGGCACACAAATACGGCCCTGCATCCTCGAAACCTTATCATCTACAACAGTAACCTGATTGGAACCATCATGCCGCACCGTGTCCCTAAGGACAAGCAAATGGGGATCATCATACTGACGCTCTCTGATGCGCTCATACAAGGAAGATCGAGCGACTGTGCAAGCTAAAACATGACTGGGCTATGAAACATATAACCTCATGAACTGATTGGCCAACGCCTGAACATCTGTAGCTAGCGGCCTCTCACCAACTGGAACATACACAAGGCTGCCTATACTTACAGCTTTTCTACTCAAGGCATCGGCCACCACATTGGCCTTCCCGGTATGATAAAAAATGGTGATATCATAGTCTTTCAATAGCTCCAACCACCTCCTCTGCCTCGAATTGAGAGCCTTCTGTTTGAACAAATAGTGTAGACTTTGATGATCCGTGAATACCTCGCATGACACGCCGTAAGGATAATGCCTCCAAATCTTCAGTGCATGAACATTGACTGCCAACTCTAAGTCATGAACATGGTAATTCTTCTCATGAAACTTCAACTGCCGCGATACGTATGCAATCACCCTACCATCCTACATCAATACTGCACCGATCCCAATACAACATGCATCACAATACACCGTGTAAGATCCTGAACCAGTGGGAAACACCAACAATGGTACCATAGTTAAAGCAGTCTCGAGCTTCTGAAAGCTCAACTCACACTTATCCGACCATCTGAACGGGGCACCCTTCTGGGTCAATCTAGTTAATGGGGCTACTATAGATGAAAACCCCTCCATGAACCGGCGATAATAACCCACCAAACCCAGGAAACTCCGGATCTCTGTAGCTGAAGTAGCTCTAGGCCAGTTCTGAACTACCACAATCTTCTTAGGATCCACCTTTATGCCCTCTGCCGATACAATATATCCCAAAAAGGCGACTGAGTCTAACCAAAACTCACATTTTGAAAACCTTGCATATAACTGGCTATCTCTCAGAGTCTGAAGTACAATTCGAAGATGCTGCTCATGTTCCTCTCGACCGTGGGAGTAAATCAATATATCATCAATGAATACAATTACAAAAGAATCCAAGTAGGGGTTGAACACCCGGTTCATCAAATCCATAAATGCTACTGGGACATTTGTCAACCCAAATGACATCACTAGGAACTCATAATGCCCATACCGAGTCTGAAAAGCCGTCTTACGGACATTAGATGCCCTAATACTCAACTGATGGTAGCCAGACCTCAAATCAATCTTCGAAAACGCTTTGGCACCCTGTAGCTGATCAAATAGGTCATCAATCGTCGACAACGAATACTTGTTCTTGCTAGTGACTTTGTTCAACTGGCGATAGTCTATATCCATCCTCAACGATCCATCCTTCTTCTTCACGAACAACACGGGCGCACCCAAGGCGAGACACTAGGTCTAATGAAGCCCTTATCAAGCTAATCTTGCAACTGTTCCTTCAACTCCTTTAACTCCGATGGGGCCATACGGTATGGTAGAATAGAAATGGGCTGAGTGCCGGAGCCAAATCAATACAGAAATTAATATCTTTTTGGGTGGCATCACCGGAAGATCTGCAAGAAACACCTCTGGAAACTCACGAATAACTGGCACTAAATCCATGAAAGGAACCTCCGGACTAGAATCACGGACATAGGCCAAATAAGCTAGACACCCCTTCTAGACCATGCGTCGAGCCTTCACATAGGAGATAATCCTGCTGGTAAAATGGATAGGATTCCCCCTTCACTTTAATCGAGGCAACCTGGCACAACTAAGGTCACCGTCTTGGCGTGACAGTCCAATATAGCATGATAAGGTGACATCCAATCCATACACAAGATAACATCAAAATCTACCATATCAAGAAGTAAAAGATCTATACTGGTCTCAAAACTGCCAATAGTAACCACACATGAGCGATAGACACGATCTACAACAATAGAATCTCCCACATGTGTGGACACATACACAGGAGCACTTAAAGAATCACGAGGCACAACCAGATATGAAGCAAAATATGATGACACGTAGGAATAAGTAGATTCCGGATCAAATAGATCTGAGACATCTCTATGGAAAATGAGAATAATACTTGTGATAACGACGTCAGATGACTTGGCCTCAGGCCTACCTGGGAAAGCATAGCGTTGGGGCAGGGCCCCACCACTCTGAACTATATCTCTGGGATGGCCTCTAGCTGGCTGGCCTCCACCTCTAACAGCCAGGCCTCCACCTCTAACGGCCTGACCCCCACCTCTGTCTACCTGACCCCTACCCCTAGCTGGCTGAGCGGGCGATGGAGCAACCAGTGCCGGAACCATGGCATGAGAACTCTACTGTGGCATGCCGCCCAATAATCTTGGACAGGACCTCCTGATGTGCCCAATACCACCACACTCAAAACACCCATCCTGGTGTTGTGGCTGCGGAAACTGAAGCTGAACCGAATGGGCCGGATAACCACTGTGATAGCACACAGATAGGAGCTGATGGTGCAATGTAAGATGGCTACCCAAAGTAAGGCACAAAAGGACCACGACTCCTTGAAGCACTGTGAGATGCCTGAAGCGCTGAATGAATGGCCTCTACCAAAAGCACCCCTCATTCCAGATGAGGCACAACTGAAACTACCGAAATGACGGGGCCTCTTATCTGACACCGGCCCCCACTCCTGAGCACGAACTAACTCGATACGTCTGGCAATATCAACGGCCTTCTGGAAGGAAATATCACTCCTTGTCTCCTTTGCCATCTAAAGCTTGATAGTGTAAGTGGGCCCATCAATAAATCTCCTCAGTTGCTCCTTCTCAGTATGAAGCAAAATAGTAGCATGGAGAGCTAAGTCCAAAAATCGAGTCTCGTACTGGGTGACAGTCATACCACCCTGCTGAAGTCGCTCAAACTGCCTGCGTTACATCTCTCTTAGGGTGACATGGATGAACATCTCTAGAAATAACTATGAGAACTGATCCCAAGTAAGTGCAGGGGACCCAGCTAGTCTAGTCAACATATAATCTCTCTACCATCTAAACTATACCCATGTTGCGCAATACCTCGTGGCAACGGTCCAGAAAATCCTATGGGTCCTCAGAAGATGCACTACTGAAATGAACAGGAAAGAGCTTAGTGAACTTATCCAACCTCAACATAGCCTCAGAAGACAAAGCGGACCTATCACCGACCTGTGCCGCAATAACCGGCTGAACTACCCCAACTGGCAGGGCTGCTGGAATCTGAAACTGGGGAGCCACGTGCTTTGGGATGTGAGTAGCGGGAATCTATGCTCCTTCCTCAGCCCGAGAGGCGGTTGGTGCCACTAGAAAGGTACTGGTATGGGCCACACTCTCCATAAGGCCCACCAAACGGACTAGAGCGTCCTGAAGTACTGGAGTGGCTATGAACCCCTCTAGGATTTGAGCTGGTCCAACAAGTACAGTCTAAGCTGGGACCTCCTCATTAAAATCTATCTGAGGCTTCACTGCTAGTGCAGCTGCTCAAGCTCTAGGCTGAGCTCTACCTCTGCCTCGGCCTTTGGCACGACCTCGGCCTCGACCTCTGCCCCTAGTTGTAGCTACCACATGGGGCTCCAACTCCTGTCTAGCAGTAGATGTAGTGCGTGTTCTCGCCACCTGCGAGAGAACAAGAATAGAAGGGTTCAATCATAATTGATAGAATAAATTCGCACAATAGAGTAAGAAAGAAGTGACTTTTTTTTCCCTAACTCCATAGCCTCTTGAAGATAAGTACAGACGTCTCTGTACCGATCCTCCAGACTCTACTAAGCTTGTTCGTTACTCGTGAGACCTAGGCATCCTAGTGCTCTGATACCTACTTGTCACGACCCGAAAATCCCATCCCGGGGACCGTGATGGCGCCTAACAATTTACTTGTTAGGCAAGCTAACATTAGAATAGTTTATCAATTTTTAACAGTTCAGATTAAATAATAATAAACAAACCAATATAACCAAAATAAATCTGAAGTAAAGTGTGAAAGCCATAACAATTGAAATATCTAAATACAACCCCAAATCTGGTGTCACAAATACACTAGCTACTAGAATAATACAAATAACGGTCTGAATGAAAGTAAAGTTGTCTGAAAGAAAACACACAACTAAGATAAAGTAGAAGGGGACTTCATGGCTGCGAACGCCGAGTAGATGTACCTCAAGTCTTCGTACTAATAGACAACCCGAGCAATCTACTGACCGTCGCTGGGATCGACTCCAAAATATACACAAGAATTGCAGAGTGTAGTATGAGTACAACTGACCCCATGTACTCTGTAAGTACCGATCCTAACCTCGATGAAGTATTAACGATGTTAAGACGGGTCACTTACAATAACCAAAACGCAGTATAAATAATAAGAGGAAAGGAAAATATAGAAACAGAATAAGGCCGTTAACTCATGAAAATAACTCAATCCCCAAAGAAAACTAGTAAATACCAGATATACCAATCCTTAGAGTCTCGTACAAAAGTACCGAAGCCAACACAATACAATAATGAATAGAAGATACATAAACTGTTGCGACGTGCAACCCGATCCCACCGTACAACACTGTCCTCCCTTATTCTATTATATAAATATCAATAATAATAAGTAAATATAAGTCGCGGTACGCAACTCGATCCCACCATATAATTAGAGTCAATTTCATAATTCACCCTCATTTCACTATATCAATTCACCTTTATTTCACCTGTTGCAGCGCGCAACCCGATCCCACCGTATTAATATAAATCTTCCCTTATTTCACCTTATCAATCCACCCTCATTTCACCTGTTGCGGCGCGCAACCAAATCCCAAGAATCTCTATGATTAACGAATACGAGAGCTGCATATCAAGAGGAACCTCATACCAAATCATGAAAGGCTACAATTAATACTAAGCAACAAGGCAAGTCAAATATATGAGAGTTAAAGGGTACAAGTAGAATAACTAAGGCAAGTATCAATTAAGCATGGGAGCATGGAAGAATTAACATTTATAATGCGAGAATAATAAATGAAAAGTAGCAAGTTGAGGCATAGGAAGCAATTAAGGCAAGTAACAATCAAGACATGGAATGCTATAATTAATGAAATATGGGTAGACATGGAAACAAGTAATTGACGGCGTATAGACACTCGTCACCTCGCATATACACCGCTACTCATTAAATCCACATAACACATAGCTCAAGGGTTCCTAATTCCCTCAGATCAAGGTTAGACCCAACACTTACCTCACTCTACAATCAACTCAAAATTCAACCTCGACCTTGCCTTTTGAATAAGCCTCCAAACCAACCAAATTTAGCAAATTATTGACCAAGCGATTCAAAATATGCTTTAGAAACTACTCCTGAATGAAAGAGGTTCAATTAGATCATTATTAAAAAAGTCAACAAAATCCTGGGCTCGCTTGGTCAAAACCCGAGTTTAGGACCAAAACCCGATCACTTATTTACCCCCGAGCCCAGTTATGAAATTCAATTTGAAATCCGACCTCAATTTGAGGTCTAAATCCCAATTTTACAAAAACTACTAATTCTACCCAAATCCCTAATTTCTACCATGGAAATCCTAGATTTGATGTTGAAATCTTATGAAATGTAACGGGTAATTGAAAGAAAGTAGATTATAGCCACTTACCAATGAATTTAGGAAGAAACGCTCTTGGGAAAATCGCCTATAAGGTGTTTAGGGTTGAGAATTTAAAAGAAATGAGCTAATTCCCGTTTTTCCCTTCTTTCGCCCAGCTGCAGTTATCGCAATTGCGACACATAGTTTTCAATTGCGATGATCGCAATTGCGAACAACCCTTCGCAAATGCGAAAAAGTCACCGAGCCTGTTGTCACGACCCAAAAATGACCGTGGTGATGGCGCCTATCGTGGTACTAGGCAAGCTACAACTCGACAATTTCAACACAGTAAAACACTCTTTTAGAAATAACAACAGAACAATTTATATTACAGAAAAGTCATTTTAAAATAGAATTTAACCAAGATACGGTACAATCCATCCCAAAACCGGGGTGTCACTGAGTATATAAGCGTCTAAAACCATTATACAGTCCACAACAGTATCTATAGAATAAAACTGAAAGTGCAAATAGAATAAGGAAGGAAAATCAAGGCCCGCGAACGTCATGCATCTACCTTGATAGTTCCCGAACTCTGATGCCTCAATCAGCAGCCGCCGCCGTGACCAGAAATGCCTGGATCTGCACACAAGGTGCAGGGAGTAACGTGAGTACATCCAACTCAGTAAGTAACAAGTCCAAAATTTGGACTGAAAGGTAGTGACGAACTCAACTGGTACAGATAAAATGGAAATAATTGTGCAGAAACGTAGGCATGCTCTCAAATCACATAGGCAACTCAAACAGTTAAGTAAAGCAGATACGAACAATGTAATGAATATAACTCTATTATCTGTATATGCCAATGCACATACTGTAAGTGATGCACCATGCTGACATCCTCAAGTGCTCACACTCTCAATATATCAACCACTCAGTACTGTATATGGTCCACACGGCCCAAGGAAGATCCATCCCAGAACATATACAACACTGACCATAGGTCAACCAGTAACGAGGAAAGGCCAATCCAGCCCTGTGGAGAAGATCCATCTCCAGTTATCAAGTACTTCGGACAAGATCCATGTCCAGGAAAGATCCATCCCTCAATAATATCAACCGCGCTCACTGGGGGTGTGTTACATACTCTAGAGGGGCTCCTACAGCCCATGCACTATCATAAAATCAGTATATCCACTGCGGCGTGTAGCCCGATCCCATAACTGTCACTCATAATCAAGCTCTCAACCTCACTCAGTCATCAATCTCTCCAGTCTAACTCACGGGCTGACAATAACATGAAAACTAGCCCAAAACAATGATATGATATATCAGTAAATAACAACTGAGACTGAGATATGATATGAAATGCATGAATATGACTGAGTACATAATATCAATGAAATCAGTGAGATGACAGCAAGAAATGACCACTAAGGGTCCCAACATAAAGCCTAAACATGATATCTAGCATGATTGACAGCTCAATTACTTTATCACAAGATGAAAACACGGATATCAACAAAATAGAGTCACTATACAGTGCTATGAAATCATCCAAGCCACAATTATCATGATGCACGATCGCACGCCCATCACTTGGCATGTGCGTCACATCAATACCGATCGTAAAGCACATAGTTCGGGGTTTCAAACGCTCAAAAGCAAGTTTGAAAGCGTTACTTACCTCAACTACGCAAAATCCCACTCCGAAATGCCTTTGCCCCTTGAATCAGTATCCAAATACCCCGAATCTAGACACAAACAGTACGAGATAATCAATATAGGCTAATGGGATCAATTTCTCCAGAAAACTACTAAATTATAACCCAAATCCAAAATCAGCTCAAAAACGGCCCCCAGGCCCACGTCTCGAAATCCAATAAAAGCCACAAAACCGAAAAGTCCATTCACTCACAAGTCTAACCATACTAAATTCATCATAATCTGACTTTATTTGGTCCTCCAAATACCCAAAATCCACTCTCCAATTCTCAAGCCCTAAACTCCCAAATGTCACTTCCAAATCTCGCTAATAAAGTGGGAAAATCAGTGGGGAATCAAGATTTATGATCAAAAACGAGTACAAGAAGCTTACCTCAACAATCCCCTCTAAACTCTTCCTCAAAATCGCCTATGTCCGAGTCTCAAATGGTGCAATAAGACTAAAATCGTGAACCCTTGCTTTTAAACCTTCTGCCCAGACTTTTCGCATCTGCGAACCCACTGTCGCATCTGCGACACCGCACCTGCGGAAAATCCATCGCAGGTGCGGATTCCACTTAAAATCCCAGATTCTGGTCCTATGGCTACAAGACCACATCCGCGCCTATCGCAGGTGCGGAAACCCATCAAACATGCGGCTAAAACTCGCACCTGCGCCCAGCTGCCCGCTTTTGCGACCATCGCAGGTGCGAGAAAATCTTCGCACCTACTGCTTCTGCGGTCCCATCCCTACTTCTGCGAGCTTGCACCTGCGATTACCACTCCACAGGTGCGATTACACCAACAACAACAGCACTTCAGCTGTCCCTTTCAAATCCAAAACCAAGTCCGAAACCTCCCGAATTCCACCCGAGGCCCCTGGGACCTCAACCAAACATGACAACAAATCATATAACCCAATACGAACTTAGTCAACTTTCGAATCAATCAAAACATCATCAAAACACCGATTACACCCGGATTCAAGCCTAAAGAACTTCTAAACTTCCGAATATCGCAAATGACACCGAAACCTACCAAACCATGTCCGAATGAACTCAAATTTTGGACATAAGTGCTAAATGACCCCACAAACCTACTCCAATTCCCGGAAATCAAATATGACCACGATATAAAAATTTCCACTGCCGGCCAAAATTGCCAAAATTCCAACTTTTGCCAATTCAAACCTAATTCTACTAGACTTCCAAATCACATTTCGGACGCTCTCCTAAGTCCAAAATCACCTAACGGAGCTAACAGAATTATCAAAATTCAAATCCGAGGCCGTTTACACATAAGTCGACATCCGATCAACTTTTCCAACCTAAACTTCCAATTAAGAGACAAAGTGTCTCAATTCACTCCGAAATCACTCCGGACCCGAACCAACAAACCCGGTAAAACATATAACAGTTGTAGAGCACAAAAGAAGTGGAAAATGGGGGAAACAGGGCTATAACTCTCAAAACGACCGGCCGAGTCGTTATATCCTCCCCCTCTTAAACAAACGTTCGTCCTCGAATGGGTCTAGTAACATACCTGGAGATTCAAATAGGTGTGGATATCTGCTCTACATCTCCCGCTCGGTCTCCCAAGTGGCCTCCTCTACGGGCTGCTGACCTCTCTACTGCACCTTCACTGAAGCGATGTCCTTTGACTGTAACTTTCGAACCTGCCTCTCTAAGATGGCCACCGACTCCACATCATAAGTCATATTACCATCCAACTGAACCGTGCTGAAATCCAAAACATGAGACAGATCACTGATGTACTTACCGAGCATAGAAACATGAAATACTAGATGCACACTCGACAAGCTAGGTGGCAAGGTAAGCTTGTAAGACACCTCCCCGATCCTCTGAAGTATCTCAAAAGGCCCAATGAACCAAGGGCTCAACTTGCCCCTCTTCCCAAACCTCATAACACCCTTCATAGGTGATACCTTCAGCAGAACCTTCTCCCCGACCATGTAAGACACATCACGAACTTTCCTGTCAGCATAACTCTTTTGCCTAAACTGCCATACGAAGCCGCTCTTGAATTAATTTCACCTTGTCTAATGCATCCTGGACTAAGTCTGTACCCAAAAGCCTAGCCTCACCCTGCTCAAACCATCCCACCAGAGATCTACACCGCCTCCCGTACAAAAGCTCATACGAGCCATCTGAATGCTCGATTGATAACTGTTGTTGTATGCAGACTCGACGAGCGGCAGAAACTGGTCCCATGAACCCCCAAAATCAATGACACAAGCGCGTAGCATGTCCTCCAATATATGGATAGTGCGCTCGGACTGTCCGTCCGTCTGAGGGTGAAATGGTGCGATCAACTCCACCTGAGTACCCAATCTCGCTGCACGACTCTCCAAAACTACGATGTAAAATGCGTACCTCTGTCTGAAATGATCAAAACTGGGACACCATGAAGGCGAACGATCTCTCGGATGTAAATGTCAGCCAACAACTCTGAAGAATAAGTAGTACCAACTGGAATGCAGTTCGCAGACTTGGTCAGCCGATCCACAATCACCCAAATAGCATCAAACTTCCTCTAAGTCTGTGGGAGTCCAACTACAAAATCCATAGTGATACGCTCCCACTTCCATTCCGGGATCTCTAACCTCTGGAGCAAGCCACCCAGTCTCTAGTGCTCATACTTTACCTGCTGACAGTTGAGATACCGAGCTACAAACCCAACTATATCTTTCTTCATCCTCCTTCAACAATAGTGATGTCTCAAATCCTGGTACATCTTCGCGGCACCCGGATGGATGGAATACCGCGAGATGTGGGCCGTCTCAAGAATCAACTCTCGTAGCCCATCTACATTGGGCACACATATCTGGCCCTGCATCCTTAACACCCTGTTATCACCAATAGCCACATCCCTGGCATCACCTCGCTAAACCCTGTCCTTGAGTATGAGCAAATAGGGGTCATCATACTGATGCTCCCTGATATGATCATAAAGAGAAAACCGAGAGATCACACAAGCCAATACTCGACACAGCTTGAAAATATCCAATCTGATAAACTGGCTAGATAAGGCCTGAACATCCAATGCCAATGGCCTCTCTGCTGCCAGAAGATATTCTAAGCTCCCCAAACTCTCCGCCCGGCGACTCAAGGCATCGGCCATACATTGGCCTTCCCGAGGTGGTACAGAATGGTGATATCATAGTCCTTAAGAAGCTCCAACCACCTCCGCTGACGCAAGTTAAGATCCTTCTGCTTGAACAGATGCTACAAACTCCGGTGATCAGTGTAAATCTCACAATGAACACCGTACAAATAGTGCTGCCAAATCTTCAAGGTGTGAACAATAGCTGCTAACCCAAGATCATGGACGCTATTAGTTCTTCTCATGGGTCTTCAACTAGCGCGAAGCATAAGCAATCACTCTACCCTCATGCATCAGAACACACCCAATACCGATCCGCGAGGCATCACAATACACTGTGTAAGAACTAGAAGCTGATGGCAAAACTAAAACTGGAGTCGTGGTCAAAGAAGTCTTAAGCTTCTGAAAGCTCTCCTTACACTCATTCGACCACCTAAATGGAGCACCCTTTTGGGTCATTTTGGTCAAGGGCGATGCAATAGATGAGAAACTCTCCACAAAACAACGGTAATAGCCTGCCAACCCAAGAAAGCTCCGAATCTCCGTGGCTGAGGACGGTCTGGGCCAATTCTGCACTTCCTCTATCTTTTTCGGATCCACCTGAATACCCTTCATGGACACCACGTGCCCCAAGAATGCCACTGAACTAAGCCAAAACTCGTACTTGGAGAACTTTGCATAAAGCTTCTCCTCTCTCAATCTCTGTAACACAATCCTCAGATAATGAGCATGCTCCTCCTGGCTACGAGAGTACACCAGGATGTCATCAATGAATACAATAACGAACGAGTCAAGATAAGGCTGAAACACAATGTTCATCAAATGCATGAACGATGATGGAGCATTAATCAGCCCAAAAGACATCACAAGGAACTCATTATGGTAATATCGTATCCTGAAAGCTGTCTTAAGAATGTCCGAATTCCGAATCCTCAGCTGGTGATACCCTGACCTCAAATCAATCTTGGAGAACACCCTCGCTCCCTGAAGCTAGTCGAATAGATCATGAATATGTTGTAAATAATACTTGTTCTTGACTGTGACCTTGTTCAACTGCCTGTAATCAATGCACATCCTCATAGTACCATCCTTCTTCTTTACAAATAGAACCTGTGCACCCCAAGGTGACACACTAGGCCGAATAAACCCTTTATCAAGGAATTCCTGAAGCTGCTCCTTCAATTTCATCAACTCCGCCGGTGCCATACTATACGGTGGAATAGATATGGGCTGAGTGCCCGATACCAAATAATTACCAAAATCAATATCCCTGTCAGGCGGCATGCCCGACAGGTTTGCAGGAAACACATCCGGAAGTTTTCCTAATGGTTCTGCAGCCTCTCGAAGATAAGTAGAGACGTCTCCGTACCGATCCGCAAGATTCTGCTAACCCTGCTCATGACTCGTGAGACCTATGTAACCTAGGCTCTAATACCAACTTGTCACAACCCAAAAAGGGCCGTCGGGATGGCGCCTATCGTGGAATTAGGCAAGCCACAACTCGATAATTTCAACACAGTAAAACACTCTTTTAGAAATAACAGCAGAACAATTTATATTAAAGAAAAGCCATTTTAAAATAGAATTTAACCAAGATACAGTACAATCCATCCCAAAACCGGGGTGTCATTGAGTACATGAGTGTCTAAAACCAGTATACAGTCCACAACAATATCTAGAGAATAAAACTGAAAGTGCAGATAGAATAAGAAAGGGAAATCAAGGCTCGCGAACACCATGCATCTACCTCGATAGTTCCCGAACTCTGATGCCTCAATCGGCAGCCACCACCATGACCAGGAACGCCTGGATCTGCACACAAGGTGCAGGGAGTAACATGAGTACATCCAACTCAGTAAGTAACAAGTCCAAACTTTGGACTGAAAGGTAGTGACGAACTCAACTGGTACAAATAAAATGGAAATAACTGTGCAGAAATGTAGGCATGCTCTCAAATCACATAGGCAACTCAAACAGTTAAGTAAAGCAGATACGAACAATGTAATGAATATAACTCTGTTATCTGTATATGCCAATGCACACACTGTAAGTGATGCACCATGCTGACAGCCTCAAGTGCTCACACTCTCAATATATCAACCACTCGGTACTGTATATGGTCCACACGGCCCAGGGAAGATCCATCCCAGAACATATACAACACTGACCATAGGTCACCCAGTACCGAGGAAAGGACAATCCAGCCCTGTGGAGAAGCTCCATCTCGAGGTATCAAGTACTTCGGACAAGATCCATGTCCAGGGAAGATCCATCCCTCAATAATATCAACCGCGCTCACTGGGGGTGTCTTACAGACTCTGTAGGTGCTCTTACAGCCCAAGCGCTATCATAAAATCAGTATAACCGCTGCGGTGTGCAGCCCGATCCCATAAATGTCACTCATAATCAGGCTCTCAGCCTCACTCAGTCATCAGTCTCTCCAGTCTCACTCACGGGCTTACAATAACATGAAAACTAGCCCGAAACAATGATATAATGTATCAGTAAATAACAATTGAGACTGAGATATGATATGATATGCATGAACATGACTGAGTACATAATATCAATGAAATCAGTGAGATGACAGCAAGAAACAACCACTAGGGGTCCCCACAGTACCGGCATAAATCCTAAACATGATATCTAGCATGATTGACAAGTTAATTACTTTATCGCAAGATGAAAACACAAATATCAACAAAATAGAGTCACTATACAGTGCCATGGAATCATCCAGGCCACAATTATCACGGTGCACGCTCGCACGCCCATCACTTGGCATGTGCCTCACCTGAATACCAATCGTAAAGCACATAGTTCGGGGTTTCGAACCCTCTGAACCAAGTTTGAAAGCGTTACTTACCTCAACTGCACAAAATCCTACTCCGAAATACCTTTGCCCCTTGAATTAGTCTCCAAATACCCCGAATCTAGCCACAAACTGTACGAGATAATCAATATAGGCTAAAGGAATCAATTCCACCAGAAAACTACTAAATTATAACCCAAATCCGAAATCGGCTCAAACGCGGCCCCCATGCCCACGTTTCGAGTCTAACCATATTAAATTGATCAAAATCCGACATCATTTGGTCCTCCAAATCCCCAAAATCCGCTCTCCATTTTTCAAGACCTAAATCCCAAATTTCACTTCAAAATCTTGCTAATTAGGTGGGGAAATCAGTGGGGAATCAAGATTTATGAAAAACAATGAGTACAAGAAGATTACCTCAATAATCCCCTCAAAATTATTCTCCAAAATCACCTAAGTTCGAGTCTCAAATGGTGTAATAAGACTAAAACCGCAAACACTTGTTTTTAAACCTTCTGCCCAGACTTTTCGCATCTGCGGACCCACTGTCGCATCTGCGATGCCGCACCTATGGAAAATCCATCGCAGGTGCGGATTCCACTTAAAATCCCAGATTCCGCTCCTGCGGCTACAAGACCGCATCTGTGCCTATCGCAAGTGCGGAAACCCATCGCACCTGCGGCTAAAACTAGCACCTGCGCCCAGCTGCCTGCTTTTGCGACAATCGCAGGTGCGGGAAAATCTTCTCACCTGCGGCTTTTGCTCAACTCAACCTTGGCTGCTTCCACTGTCCCATCCCCACTTCTAGGAGCTCGCACCTGCAGTTCCCACTCTGCAGGTGCGATTACACCAGCAACAGCAACACTTCAGCTGCCCTTTTGGAATCCAAAACCAAGTCCAAAACCTCCCGAATTCCACCCGAGGCCCCTGGGACCTCAACCAAACATGCCAACAAGTCATATAACCCAATACAAACTTAGTCGAACCTTCGAATCACTCAAAACAATATCAAAACACAGATTACACCCAGATTCAATTATAAAGAACTTCTAAACTTCTGAATTCCGTAAACGACACCAAAACCTACCAAACCACGTCCGATTGACCTCAAATTTTGCACAGAAGTCCTAAATGACCCCACGAATCTACTCCAATTCCCGTATATCAAATCCGACCCCGATATCAAAATTTTCACTGCCGGCCAAAATCTCCAAAATTCCAATTTTCACCAATTCAAGCCTAATTCTACTACAGACTTCCAAATCACACTTCGAACGCTCTCCTAAGTCCAACATCACCTAACGAATCTAACAGAACCGTCAAAATTCAAATTTGAGGCTATTTACACATAAGTCGACATCCAGTCAACGTTTCCAACCTAAACTTCCAATTAAGAGATTAAGTGTCTCAATTCACTCAAAAATCACTCCGAACCCGAACCAACCAACCCGGTAAAACATATAACAGTTGTAGAGCACAAAAGATGTAGAAAATGGGGAAAATGTGGCTATAACTCTCAAAACGACCGACCGGGTCGTTATATCCTCCCCCTCTTAAACAAACATTCATTCTCAAACGGGTCTACTAATATATATGGAGACTCAAATAGGTGTGTATATCTGCTCCACATCTCCCGCTCAGTCTCCCAAGTGGCCTCCTCAACGGGCTGACCTTTCCACTGCACCTTCACTGAAGCGATGTTCTTTGACCTCAACTTTCGAACCTGCCGCTCCAAGATGGCCACCGACTCCACATCATAAGTCATATCACCATTTAACTGAACCGTGCTGAAATCCAAAACATGAGACGGATCGCCGACGTACTTACATAGCATAGAAACATGAAATACTGGGTGTACACTCGACAAGCTAGGTGGCAAGGCAAGCTTGTAAGCCACCTCCCCGATCCTCTAAAGTACCTCAAAAATCCAATTGAACCGAGGGCTCAACTTGTACCTCTTCCTAAACCTCATAACACCCTTCATGGGTGATACCTTCAATAGAACCTTCTCCCCGACCATGTAAGACACATCACGAACATTCCTGTCAGCATAACTCTTCTGCCTAGACTGCACCGTGCGAAGCTGCTCTTGAATCAATTTCATCTTGTCTAATGCATCCTAGACCAAGTCTGTACTCAAAAGCCTAGCCTCACCCGGCTCAAACTATCCCACCGGAGATGTACACTGCCTCCCGTACAAATCCTCGTACAGAGCCATCTAAATGCTCAACTGATAACTGTGGTTGTATGTAGACTCCTTGAGCGGCAGAAACATGTCCCATGAACCCCCAAAATCAATGACACAAGCGAGTAGCATGTCCTCCAATATCTGGATAGTGCGCTCGGACTGTCCGTCCATCTGAGGGTAAAATGTTGTGCTCAACTCCACCTAAGTACCCAACTCTCGCTGCACGGCTCTCCAAAACTGCAATGTAAACTGCATGCCTCTATCTGAAATGATGGAAATTGGAACACCATGAAAGCGAACGTTCTCTCGGATGTAAATCTCAGCCAACCGCTCTAAAGAATAAGTAGTACCAACTCGAATGAAGTGCGCAGACTTGGTCAGCCGGTCCACAATCACCCAAATAGCATCAAACTTCCTCGAAGTCCGTGGGAGTCCAACTACGAAATCCATGGTGATCCGCTCCCACTTCCACTTCGGGATCTCTAACCTCTGGAGCTAGCTACCTAGTCTCTGATGCTCATACTTTACGTGCTGACAGTTGAGACACCGAGCTACAAACCCAACTATATCTTTGTTCATCCTCCTCCACCAATAGTGCTGTCTCAAATCTTGGTACATCTCCGCGGCACCCGGATGGATAGCATACCGCGATCTGTGGGCCTCCTCAAGAATCAACTCCCTAGCCCATATACATTGGGCACACATATCCGACCCTGCATCCTCAACACCCTATCATCACCAATAGCCACATCCCTGGCATCACCTTACTGAACCCTGTCCTGGAGGACGAGCAGATGGGGGTCATCATACTGACGCTCCCTGATACGATCATAAAGAGAAGATCGAGAGATCACACAAGCCAATACTCAGCTCGAATCAGAAATATCCAATATAACAAACTGGCTAGGTAAGGCCTGAACATCCAATGCCAATGGCCTCACTGATGCAGGAAGATATGCTATGCTCCCCAAACTCTCCGCTCGGCAAATTAAGGCATCGGCCACCATATTGGCCTTCCCGTGGTGGTATAGATTGGTGATATCATAGTCCTTAAGAAGCTCCAACCAGCTCCGCTGATGCAAGTTAAGATCCTTCTGCTTGAACAGATGCTGCAAACTCCTGTGATCAGTGTAAATCTCACAATAAACACCGTACAAATAGTGCTGCCAAATCTTCAAGGCGTGAACAATAGCTGCTAACTCAAGATCATGGACATGATAGTTCTTCTCATGGGTCTTCAACTGGCGCGAAGCATAAGCAATCACTCTACCCTCCTACATCAGAACACACCCAATACCGATTCGCGAGGCATCACAATACGCTGTGTAAGAACCAGAAGCTGATGGCAGAACTAGAACTGGAGCCGTAGTCTTGAGCTTCTGAAAGCTCTCCTCGCACTCATCCAACCACCTGAATGGAGCACCCTTTTGGGTCAATTTGGTCAAGGGCGATGCAATAGATGAGAAACCCTCCACAAAATAACGGTAATAGCCCGCCAACCTAAGAAAGCTCCGAATCTCCGTGTCTAAGGATGGTCTGGGCTAACTCTGCACCACTTCTATCCTCTTCGGATCCACCTGAATACCCTCCCTGTACACCACATGCCCCAAGAACGCTACTGAATTGAGCCAAAACTCATACTTGGAGAACTTTGCATAAAGCTTCTCCTCCTTCAATCGCTATAACATAATCCTCAGAGGCTGAGCATGCTCCTCCTGGCTACGAGAGTACACCAGGATATCATCAATGATTACAATAATGAACGAGTCAACATAAGGCTAAAACACATTGTTCATCAAATGCATGAATGTTGTTGGGGCGTTGGTCTGTCCAAAAGACATCACAAGGAACTCATAATGGCCATATCGGGTCCTGAAAGTTGTCTTAAGAATATTCGAATTCTGAATCTTTAGCTGGTGATACCCTGACCTCAAATGAATCTTGGAGAACACCCTCGCTCCCTGAAGCTGGTCGAATAGATCATCAATTTGTGGAAAAGGATACTTTTTCTTGACTGTGACCTTGTTCAACTGCCTGTAATCAATGCATATGCTCATAGTACCATCCTTTTTCTTTACAAATAGAACTGGTGCACCCCAAGGTGACACGCTAGGCCGAATAAATCCCTTATCAAGGAGTTCCTGAAGCTGCTCCTTCAATTCCGTCAACTCTGCCGGTGCCATACGATACTGTGGAATAGATATAGGCTGAGTGCCCGGCACCAAGTCCATACAAAAATCAATATTCCTGTCAGGCGATATGCCCGACAGGTCTACAGGAAACATATCCGTAAAATCTCACACCACCGGAATAGAATCAATAGCAGGGGTCTCTACATTAACATACCTTACAAAGGTCAGATAAGATAGACAACCCTTCTCAACCATCCGCTGAGCCTTCAAGTATGAAAGCACTCTACTGGAAACATAGTCTATAGAACCGCTCCACTCAACTCTCGGCAACCCAGGCATCGCTAACGTCACGGTCTTAGCGTGACAATCTAAAATAGAATGACATGGAGACAACCAATCCATACCCAATATCATATCAAAATCGACCATACTAAGCAGCAAAACATCTACTCTTGTTCCCAGACCCCCAATAGTCACCACACATAACCGATATACATGGTCCACAATAATAGTATCGCCCACTGGAGTAGATACATAAACTGATGAAACTAGAGACTCATGGGGCATATCCAGAAAATGAACGAAATACGAGGACACATATGAATAAGTGGATCCAGGGTCAAATAATATAGAGGCATCTCTATGGAAATCTGAGACAATACCTGTAATCACACAATCTGAAGAAATGGAATCTGGTCTGGCAGGAAGAGCATAGAAGCGGGCCAGGCCACCCCCTGATCGGCCTCCCCCTCTCGGGCGACCCCTAGCTGACTAGGCTCCACCCCTAGCTGGCTGGGCGGGTGGTGAAGCAACTGGTGTTGAAGTCGAAGGCTAACTCCTATACTGAGATGAACCTTCTAAAAGGCGAGGACAATACCTCTTGATATGACCCAAATCTCCACACTCAAAGCAACCTCTCTCTGCGAATGGCAGTGGGGACTGAAGGGAACCCCGAGCAACAGAATAGCTGCTAGAAGGTCCTGACACTGGTGAACCCTGAGCTGATGGTGCATGAGACGAACTCTGAGCTGGTAGTGCACTGAATGATGACTGGCCCTACTTATAACGGTGTGACCCATGGCCAGATAATGCACCACGGTGAACTGGGCGAGCCGTCTAAGCATGTCTGAATGGATGACCCCTACCGTTCTGGAACTGACCCCTAGAAGGAACACCGCCAAGTCCACCTTGGCCATGAGGCCTCTTGGCCTCCCTCTCAACCTACTCCTGGCTGCGAACCATCTCAATCTGGCGAGAAATGTCGAAAACCTTATCAAAAGTAGCACCAGACACTCTCTCCCTAGTGATAAGCAATCGCAACTGAAAAGTGACGCCATCTATGAACCTCCTGATCCTCTCCCTGTCTGTGGGAACCAACCAGATAGCATGATGGGCTAACTCTGAAAATCTCATCTCATACTGCATCACAGACATTTCACCCTGACGAAGCTGCTTGAACTACCGCGCAACTCCTCTCTGCGGGACTGAGGTGTGAACTTCTCCAGAAAGAGAATGGAGAACTGCTGCCAAGTAAGGGCTGATGCGCCGATCGGCCTACGCTCTGCGAGACTGAGTACATGAGCATCTAAAATTAGTATACAGTCCAAAACAGTTTATAGAGAATAAAACTGAAAGTGCAGATAGAATAAGGAAGGGAAATCAAGGTCCGCAAACGCCATGCAACTACCTCGATAGTTCCCGAACTCAGATGCCTCAATCGGTAGCCACCGCCGGGACCAGGAATGCCTGGATCTGCACAAAAGGTGTAGGGAATAACATGAGTACATCCAACTCAGTAAGTAACAAGACCAAACTTTGGACTGAAAGGTAGTGACGAACTAAACTGGTATAGATACATTGGAAATAATTGTGCACAAACATAGGCATGCTCTCAAATTAGATAGGCAACTCAAACAGTAAAGTGAAACAGATCTGAATAGTGTAATGAATATAACTCTATTATCTCTACATGCCAATGCACATACTGTAAGTGATATACCATATTATGTTACACCCCATATTTTTGTATGTGGAAGTACGCCATAAGTAAATAGTTATAAGCTCGGAAATGAGATGTTACATCCAGCATTTTCGTATGTTAAGTTTTCGTCGTAAGCTAATCGACGTAAGCTCGGGAATGACATTATTTTGAGGTTATAAGTATTATACTAGTTCAAACAAGTGATAAGTAAATTCATGAAGGGGAGAGGGTGAGTGAATCAAAGAAAATGAATTTTGTCGAAGTTTGACAATTTGGGATAAAATACGGTCCGAGTTATAATACCCCGTATTTATGGACTAGTGCCATAGTACCACATGACCATGATAGTAAAGTGTATAAGGTATGTTAAAAGTGGTATTAGAGCAGTTATGTCCTAGGGAGTCTACAAGCCGTGTCTAGTAGAGTTTTGTTTATGGGTGTGTTGTGCACCACACTTATAAGCAGGAGGCTACAGAGCATTTAGGATTGTCACTCTTTCTTCTTACTTTAGATTGTGTGGTAGAGCTCAATTATAAGAATTCAAACTCGTAGCTTCTATTTCATTCATAACAAGACGATACCTACAGTTGGTAAGAGATTGAATGTGGCTATGGAAGAGTTGAGTCAGAGGAACTCAATTTTTCATGATGTTTATGATGAGTAAATGTAAGGTCTTCAGTAGATCATGTGTGTACTAAAACGTGTAAGCCTCTTGATAAGGATCCCTAAGGCAATAATGCTTATCCACTCTTATGGTAAAAAGGAATAAAAGAATCAGAAGGTAGACACAAGTTTCAGCAAGTAAAAGAAGCAAGGTGAAGAAGGGTACTGGGTACCCAGTTAATGAAGATTAACAGTATTTACAATTCAAGCAGAAAAAAAATAAGTTTTTTGAGTTACATTCAATTGCAACAGAGGTATGTACAATTGGCCACACCCATATCATTTATGCCCTATGAAAGCTAACAGAAGTAGTATAAGAGAAGGACGGATACCAGGATCTGGCTGGGGTTAGAGTGACCCAAAATGGTGGATGAATTGTTTGTGTTAGTTGACATTTCTGAAGGATATTGCAAATGTGCTACTAGATCTCCTTCTGAGACACCCAGATGGTGCACTCTAAAATAGTACAGCTAGATATAAGTACCACAAAGATGGGCACTGGAAGCCTGGAAGGGATAAATATTATCTTAGTATGGCTCCCGTCCCTAGTAGAGAGAGAATGTTAGGCAACTCGAAGAGCCAATGGATGGATCAAGGGGAGCTAAGAGCAAAAGAATATCTTGTTCGAGTTTTCAGAATAAAGTGATAGACATAAATGTTAGCGGGAAATAAGAAGAGAGTTAATGAAGCATTATGAATAAGATGTGATACCTGGATGGCAACGGTAGAAAAAAAAATGAAATGATAGTATTACATAGTCTATAGTCAAGGGAAGGAAAAGATGAGAGATGACAGGCCTGGAGACAACAAAAGCATATAGGCCATAAAGTTGTATCCTCATTTCGAGAAATAAGTTCGTGACTCCAACGCGACTACCAGAAGGAAAGGTTAGACCCCAAAGTACTAGTAATCAGTATGGGCTGGTGAACAAGGTAAGCTAAACATGAATTAGGGACTGAGTTATTTAATATTGGTCGGCATCATGAGAATTGCAGAGATTACGTTCTAACAATAATAGAATGGAAAACAGAAGCATAACTCTTAAAGGTCATTTAGGAGGAAGCTTCCCTAAAGCAAGCAATGAGAGTAAGGTTAAGCTTAAGTGACTATATGTGCCAGTTACACTAGGAGTCACCCTCGTGAATAAGGAATTTCGTTATCCTTGGTACTGAAGGATTTTCGCAAGGCGAGTAAGGGTTATCGATAATGTGAAAAGAAGCCAAACATAAAGAGGTAAAGCATCTATACGTAGATCATCATAGCACTAAATCTTAGCACCTTCCTAAAAGCGGGGAATATGGAGTGATGTGGCATTAAGTCAGAATTAAGTGGTTCTAGTAATTATGGAATGATAAAGGAAGAATGCGACAAAAATGAAAAAGGGATGAGATTGCACTTATTCAAAGCCTACAGATAGGCTACAATTCCAGAACATTATGCAAACACGACATCAAGGAGAGGAAGTGAGGGTTCCTGCCCGAGATGTTATTGATAAATAAGGAGCCGGTACGAGATGTAAGTTAAGACAAAGGAAATAACCCAAGAAAGATTACACGGAATATTGATATGAGAGTGGGCCAACGATTAATTAGTAGTTGGTTCAGGAAGAGCCTAGTTATGGCTAGATAAGAGGATACAGACAAATCAATAGATCGTTCAAGATAAACAAGAGTGAACCCCAACATGGAGAATTCAGTCTCGCAGATATGACATGATGAATCCTTGAGAAATATTCAGATAGGAGTTGGGGTAGTTAAAGGTACCGTATGAGTATTATGGAAATAAAAGAGAATGCCATCGGGAAGACTGTCAAAATATCACGTTTAGAAGCAGCCCTACAAGCACAAGGGCGTGGAGGTAAGTAACTACGGATAATTATAGGCGAGGAAGGACATCAAAAATTCTATCGGGAATGCGATGTGATAAGCTCGCGGCTTTACAAGAGTCAGAAGGTCCTCCCTAAGTACTACAATAAAAGACTAGCTAAGGAAATAAGGAAGAAGGCTTCAACCTAAGCATAGTAACTTGAAGAAGAAATGGTCTTGTAACAACAGTCTCATCACGACATTGTATGTACTCCATAAGAAAGTGGCCCCTATCGTGGCTATGAACGGGAAGAAAAACAAATCAAAAGGTAATATTCAAGATCATGGGTTGTACGGAATTCCAATATGTGTGGGCACTAAGATAAGCCAAGTATTCATGCAATAACCGATAGAACAACCAGGAAAAGTAATTGCTTACATTTAAAGAAAGCTGAGAAGGAACGGAAGAAATTATTCGATCAATAATCCAGAGCTAGTTACAATATGAACGCACTTAAGATTTTGGAGTATTATCCATGCAGCATATATGTTGCCAATCATACAGCCATAGAAGACTCCGGTATAAGTTAAAAGAAAGAACTTAGTCCAGGTCATTGACAAAGAATTGAATTGTTAAAAGATTATATCCTAGATATTCCATAGCGTCCATCAAAGGCTAAAGTAATACCATGAGCCGCAGATCGGAAGATAGCTTACACCTACATAAAAGTTGATTAGAGGGAAGAGGAAACTAAAGAGTTACGTCAACTAAGTAAGTCAGGAGTATGATTATTGGACCCAGAAAATTATAGACATCATGATTATTGCAGAATCACTCTTAATATTAGAGGTACAAGGGAGATAGTACAACAACCATATTCTATAACGGCTCTACGATAAAGCCAGTTAGAAGACTACCAGCCTCATAAGAAGTCAGTATGAATCTCCTTCCGGATTGTGTGTGCGCCAGAGGTGCGAGTATTATAATAGAACTTCAGGTTGTGGATGTGAATCATACCTATGTGGAAGGGAGGTCATGAAAGAGATAGAAGATGCGATGCGAGATTTTAAGGTAAGTAAGGTAAAGGTGAACAACGTACGAGATACTCAGGTGCATAAAGTTGTGAATAATCTATACTTCAGATAGAGGGCTAGAAGCGTTGGGATTCAGTATCCAGGAATAATAATAGCGTCGTAAGTGGCATATCTTCCAGCCTATGGTTAACATAGGCACCTCTAGGTATCGAGAAGTCTAATTAAGAGGGTAAAGAAGAGTTAGAGACGATGTGACGTCTCGCTTGATGTTCCAGAATAACACAAGGAAATCTATTATGCAAGCAAGTTAAAGGAAAGTTGTGAGTAGTATAAATAGATATGTGTAGGTCGCAAGCTAAAGTATGGTAAAGCGATAAGGTTTTAGGAAGACAGGAGTAAGGAATAGAAAGGGCAAGTGAGAAGTTCATGAGAATGGATAAGTCCTCGGGATTAATCCAATAAAAACAAGAGAGCTGATGGTTTCTCTAAGTTATAGAAAGCTCAGTATAGCCTAAATGAACTCAAAGGAGTCTAAGACTAATAGCATTTAGAAAAGATGGAATGCTGCCCTGATAGTAGAATAAAGGTGTAATTGTGATAGATAAAGGATGACGTTTGGGCCTTCGATAGAGTAATGATTTGAAAAAAAGAAAAGAAAAGAGGGATTTCACAGACGGCACAAGATTAAAATACCCACATGAGGTGAATCACATTGGGATGCTATGAAATACGATTATGGAAGTATGGTATCGCCCCCAGGTGTATCAAGAAAATCACTTCAAATATTCCTCGATGCAACGTGGGCCCTAGTGATTACGTAAGAAGTTTCAAATTATCAGTGATAAATTATAGATCAATATTGAGGGGAATAAACAATGGATGGACAAAAGTCACAAAGTATGAGATGAGATTAGGCCGTCATTCTTAAGATGAACAGTAATGAGGAAACATTAAAGGACTTAGATTTATACATATAGGATAAGCAACAAGAATAACCTGGAGTTTGGTAGCAGACCTCAGTAACGATAAATAGAAGTAAGAGTTATGGTACCGTATGACCTACCTAGATGCAGTAAAATCATGCGGATGGATAGCCAGGTCTATGAAATAAGATAAAGCAATATTCGTAAGTTCGACAAAGTACCGAGCAAAGAACTTCAGTACACCTATAGATGCCTAGAGGGACATCTTGTCAAGCTCGGTATATGTTCTCAAAAGTGAGGCCTAGAGATTGGCTAAAAGCTAAAGAGAAGAGTCGCATAGGCGCACATACAAGGAAAAAGTCGTACAGGCTACATGACAGAAGGTAGCAGCAGATTCTGAACACAAGTCGTGGTGTGAGAAAGAGGCCTAAAGGGGGGAATGCCTTGGCCTTTGGATTTATTCACAGAACAAATGCCTAGATGGCAAGGAGAGTACTAAAGTATTTAGAAGACATAGGTTATGAAAATGATAAATGCATCAGTCAACACTCGAGGACGAATGCTCCAAATGGGGGAATGATATTACACCCCATGTTTTCGTACGTGGAAGTACGCCATAAGTAAATTGTTATAAGCTCGAAAATGAGATGTTACATCCCGCATTTTCGTATGTTAAATTTTTATTGTAAGCTACTCGACGTAAGCTCGGGAATGAAATTATTTTGAGGTTATAAGTATTATGCTAGTTCAAATAAAGTGATAAGTAAATTCGTGAAGGTGAGAGGGTGAGCGAATCAAAGAAAATGAATTTTGTCTAAGTTTAACAATTTGGGATAAAATACGGTCCGAGTTATAATACCCCGTATTTATGGACTAGTGCCATACAAGGTACCACATGACCATGATAGTAAGGTGTATAAGGTATGTTATATGTTAACGGCCTCAAGTGCTCACACTTTTAATATCTCAACAACTCGGTACTGTATATAGCCCACACTGCCTAGGGAAGATCCATCCCAGAACATATACAACACTGACCATAGGTCACCTAGTACCGAGGAAACGCCAATCCAGCCCTGTGGAGAAGATCCATCTCCAGGTATCAAGTACTTCGGACAAGATCCATGTCCAGGGAAAATCCATCCCTCAATAATATCAATCGCGCTCAGGGTGTGTGTTACAGACTCCGGAGGGACTCATATAACCTAAGCGCTATCATAAAATCAGTATAACTACTACCGCGTGCAGCCCGATCGCATAACTGTCACTCATAATCAGCCTCTCAGCCTCACTCAGTCATCAGTCTCTCCAGTCTCACTTACGGGCTCACGATAACAGGAAAACTAGCCGAAACAATGATATGATGTATCAGTAAATAACAACTGAGACTGAGATATGATATGAAATGCATGAACATGACTGAGTACATAATATCAATGAAATCAGTGAGATGACAGCAAGAAACGACCACTAGTTGCATGACTCCAAATTCCCACCTTCGGACCGTGATGGTGCCTAACATTTCACTTGCTAGGCAAGCCAACGTTAGAATAATATGATCAATTTTTAAAACAATTTTTAAATTTGTTAATAACAAAGAACAAATGCCGAAGTAAAGTCTAAAATATAGTGAATAATCCATAAAAATAACGGTGTCTAAATACCATCCCAGAATTTGTGTCACAAGTGCACGAGCTTCTAGAATAAATACAAGTAAAGGTCTGAATAAATTAAAGCTGTCTGAAAACAAACATACAGCTAAAGTAAAATAGACGAGGACTTCAGAACTGCGAACGCCGTGCAGTTATACCTCAAGTCTCCTCTGAGTAGCTAAAATCCGAGCAAGTCTATGGTACACCGCTGGGACCAACTCCAAAATCTGCACAAGAAGTGCAGAGTATAGTATCAGTACAACTGACCCCATGTAGTGGTAAGTGCTGAGCCTAACCTCGACGAAGTAGTGACGAGGCTAAGGCGGGTCACTTACATTACCTGTACGCAATATTAGTAACAACAACAATAATAAAAATAAATCACGTAATTCATTTATAATAATTGAAGCCAACTCAGCAGTCATAACCAATTATCAGTTCCATCAATTATGTTGCAGCGTGCAACCCGCTCTCACATTATATTCACATTCAATTCTATTGCAGCGTACAACCCGCTCTTAAAATATATTCATTTTAATCAAGTCTGTTGCGGCGTGCAACCCGATCCTCCAATATGGACTTTTAATAAGTCTGTTGTGGCGTGCAACCCGATTCTCCAATATGAACTTTCAATAAGTCTGTTGCGGCGTGCAATCCGATCCTCCAATATGGACTTTTTAATAAGTCTGTTGCGGTGTGCAACCCGATCCTCCAATATATTCATTATAATTAATTCTGTTGCGGCGTGCAACCCGATCCTCCAATATATTCATTATAATCAATTCTGTTGCGGCGTGCAACCCGCTCCTCCAACATATTTATTTACCAATTCTTATAGAAGAAATTTCCCCAATAAATGAAACAATTAATATAAAATTATAAGACAACAAGAATATAATAATTACGATTTAATTATGAATCAAACAAAGGCAAATAGCAAATTATTATGGAAATCAGAGAGAAAATATGCAGTTTAATATTTAATATGCTAAATGTCAAATAA
>AWOL01S0026010.1:12428-90423 GCA_000715115.1 Nicotiana otophora | reverse complement strand
AACAAGCATACAATAATTATGATTTAATTATGAAGCAAACAATGACAAATAGCAATTTATTATGGAAATCAGGGAGCAAATATGCAGTTTAATATTTAATATGCTAAATGTCAAATAACAATTAAGGTACATAATTCAAATAGCATGTAACAATTAATGCAGGAATTCAAGAATTAATATTTGACAAAGAATAGGAGAGAAACAATTATTATAATAATTAATTCATGATTTAAAACAATTTATGATTTTTCAAGTAAGCAGACAAACAATTAATTTGACGACGTATAGACACTCGTCACCTTGCCTATACGTCGTTCACATGCAATTCACATAACAAATAATTTAAGGGTTCTATTCTTTCAAGTTAAGGCTAATCACGACACTTACCTCGCTTTGCAAATTCCAATCAATTACTCAACCACAACCTTTTCTTTTAAATTTGTCTCCAAAATCTTCAAATCTATTCACAAACAATTCGATATACTCAATACGAATCATAGGAATTAATTCCATATGAATTTACACATTTTCCGGATAAACATCCAAAATTCATTAAACTATTCGGCAGTGGGACCCACATCTCAAATCTAGGAAAAACTTACGAAATCCGAACACCCATTCCGAGACTAGTCCAACCATATAAAAATTATCTAATTTCGATGTCAAATGGACCTTCAAATCTAAATTTTTCGTTTTTGAAAGATTTTAGAAAAATTTGATTTTTCTTCCCTAAATCACGGATTCATGATGTAAATGAGTATGGAATTATGAAATATAATCAATATAGGATAAGGAACACTTACGCCAATATTTTTCCGTGACAATCGCCCAAACATCGCCTTACCCGAGCTCAAAAATGGAAAAGAGTTGAAAATGGGTCGAAACCCCATTTCCAGAAATTAAGTTCTGTTTCTAGGATTTTTACCTTCGTGAACGCGGTTAGTGCCTCGCGTTCCCGAAGCAAAAATTTTTGCTGTCCCGTTTTTAATCTTCGCGAATGCGAGAGCTTACTCGCGAATGCGATGCTTGCCTGGCTTGGCCTACGCGAACACGAGATGCTCTTCGCGAACGCGAAGGCTAATTTTCCTGGCCAGCCTCTTTTCCTTCGTGAATGCAGAGATTTGATCGCGAACGCGAAGCTTTGCACCCCGACCCTTCATGAACGTGTTCCCTTAGTCACGAACGCGAAGCACAAAAAGTGCCAGTCCAAATTTCCTCTTCGCGAACGCGAGACTCCCCTCGCGAACGCGAAGAAGGAAACCCGTAGCAGTTTTCTGCAGTTTTCTCAAGTCCAACAATGATCCGTTAACCACCCAAAATCAATCCGAGCCCTCGGGGCTCCAAACCAAACATGCACCTAAGTTCTAAAACATCATACGAACTTGCTCGCGCAATCAAATCGCCAACATAACACCTAGAACTATGAATCGGACACCAACTCAAAGGAAGTTTTCAAGAAAACTTTATAACTTATATTTTCACAACCGGACGTCCGAATCACGTCAAATCAACTCCAATTCTCTCCATATTCGTCATACAAGTCATAAATATTATGGTGGACCTATACTGGGCTCCGAAACCAAAATACAGACCCGAGGTCAATAAATCCAGTATCAGTAATTTTTTAAAAATCATTAAGCTTTTAAAGTTTTAATTTTTCATCAAAATTCCATATCTCGGGCTAGGGACCTCGGAACTCAATTCCGGGCATACGCCCAAGTCCCAAATCACGATACGGACCTACCGGAATTGTCAAAACACTGATTCGAGTCCGTTTGCTCAAAATATTGACCAAAGTCAACTCAGTTGAGTTTTAAAGCTCTATTTCACATTTTAATAAATTTTTCACATAAAAACTTTTCGAAACATTTTACGGACTGCACACGCAAGTCGAGGAATGCTAAGTAGTACTTTTCGAGGTCTTAGAACACAGAATTACTTATTAAATTTAAAGATGACCTTTTGGGTCATCACAACTAAGGGTCCCAACATTACCGGCATAAAGCCTAAATATGATATCTAGCATGATTAACAGCTCAATTACTTTATCACAATATGAAAACATGGATATCAAAATAATAGAGTCACTATACAGTGCCATGGAATCATCCAGGCCATAATTTTCACGGTACATGCTCGCACGCCCGTTACTTGGCATGTGTGTCACCTCAATACCAATCGTAAAGCACATAGTTCGGGATTTCGAACCCTCAGAACCAAGTTTGAAAGCGTTACTTACCTCAACTGCGCAAAATTCTACTCTGAAATGCCTTTGCCCCCCGAATCAGTCTCCAAATGCCCCGAATATAGCCACAAACAGTACGAGATAATCAATATAGGCTAAAGGGATCAATTCCATGTCTCGAAATTCGATAAAAGTTACAAAACCCAAAACCCCACTCACTCACGAGTCTAACATACTAAATGCATCAAAATCCGACATCGTTTGGTCCTCCAAATCCCCAAAATCCACTCTCCAATTCTCAAGCCCTAAACTCCCAAATTGCACTTCAAAATCTCGCTAATTAGGTGGGGAAATCAGTGAGGAATCAAGATTTATGATAAAAACCGAGTACAAGAAGCTTACCTCAATAATCCCCTCGAAACTCTTCTCCAAAATCGCCTAAGTCCGAGTCTCAAATGGTGCAATAAGACTAAAATCGCGAACCCTTTCTTTTAAACCTTCTGCCCAGACTTTTCGCATCTGCGGACCTACTGTCTGTGATGCCGCACCTGCGAAAAATCAATCACAGGTGCGGATTCCACTTAAAATCCTAGATTCCTCTCCTGCGGCTACAAGACCGCATCTGCGCTTATCGCAGATGCGGAAACCCATCGCACCTGCGGCTAAAACTCGCACCTACGCCCAGCTGCCCGCTTTTGCGACCATCGCAGGTCCGGAAAAATCTTTGCACCTACGGCTTCTGCTCAACTCAACCGTGGCTGCTTTGCGGTCCCATCCTCTCTTCTGCGAGCTCACACCTGCAGTTCCCATTCCACAGGTACGATTACACCAGCCAGAACAACACTTCAGTTGCACCTTTCAAATCCAAAACCAAGTCCGAAACCTCTGGAATTCCACCCGAGGCCCCCGGGACCTCAACCAAACATGCCGCAAGTCATATAACCCAATACGAACTTAGTCGAACCTTCGAAATACTCAAAACAACATCAAAACACCGATTACACCCGGATTGAAGCCTAAAGAACTTCTAAACTTTCGAATTTCGCAAACGACATCGAAACCTACGAAACCATGTCCAATTGACCTCAAATTTTGCACACAAGTCCTAAATGACCCCACGAACCTACTCCAAATCCCAAAAATCAAATCCGACCCCGATATCAAAATTTTCACTGCCGGCCAAAATCGCCAAAATTCCAACTTTCGCCAATTCAAGCATAATTCTACTACAGACTTTCAAATCACATTTCGGACGCGCTCCTAAATCCAAAATCACCTAACGGAGCTAACAGAACCATCAAAATTCAAAGCCGATGCCATTTACACATAAGTCGACATCCAGATAAATTTTCTAACCTAAACTTCCAATTAAGAGACTAAGTGTCTCAATTCACTCCGAAATCACTCTGGACCCGAACAAACCAACCCGGTAAAACATATAACAATTGTAGAGCAACAAAGAAGCAGAAAATGATAGAAATGGGGCTATAACTCTCAAAACGACCGACCGGGTCGTTACACCTGTTGTCATTGCAAATGCGACAATATGTTTGCAATTGCGAATGCCCAGCCTCCGCAATTGCGTAATTTTACTTCGCAAATACGAAGCCTGCTCTAACACTGCCGAATCGCAATTGAGAATTTTGGATCACAAATGCGATCACTATTTAGTCCGCAAATGCGGACTTTTCCTCGCAATTGCGAGTCCTGCCCAGCCATCACATGCTCGCAAATGAGAAGTGTCCTTCGCAAAAGCGAGGCTCGCATTTACGAGCCAGACTTTGCAAATGCAAGATCTACAGTCTAGCACAAGATGAAAACTTGCACCAGCTATGATTCTAAGTCAAAAACCACTCCGAAGTCTATCCGAAACTCACCCGAGCCCACGGGGCTCCAAACCAAATATGCACACAAGTCCAAAAATATCATATAAACTCGCTCGCGCAATCAAAATACCAAAATATTAATTAAAACTACGAATCGGACATCAAAACGAATGAAATTTTTAATGAAACTTAAGAACATGCAACTTTTCAACCGGACGTCCGAATCACGTCAAATCAATTCCGGTTTGAACCAAATTTTACAGACAAGTCATAAATACTATAATGAACTTGTACCAACTTCTGAAACCAGAATCCGGACCCGGTTGCAATAAAGTCAAACTACGGTCAAACTTTTAATTTTCAATAAATGGCGATAATTCAAGCTAGGGACTTCCGAATTCGATTCCGGGCATATGTCTAAGTCCCAAATTATGATACGGACCCACCAGGACCGTCAAAATACCGATCCAGGTCCGTTTGCTCAAAACGCTGACCGAAGTCAACTCAAATGAGTTTTAAGACACAATTTCATATTTTCATCAATTTTTTACATAAAAGCTTTCGGAAAAAGATACGGAATACGCACGCAAATCGAGAAAGAATAAACGGAGCTAGTCGAGGTTTCAAATTCGAAATACAAAAATGAAGGTTAAAACTATAAATGACCTATCGGGGCATCACATTCTAAAATCGACAAAACTGAAGACTGTAAATGCAAGTTTGGTAACATCATACTTATCATATCAAATGAAAATAATTAAGCTAACAAAAAATATGAGATTATCAAGAATATATTCATCATTCAATGATTTCTTGCTTCGTATTAAAAATGAAAAAAAATCATACAAGTGATGATATGGTCATTCTTAGGAAGAAGATTGCTTACAAAGGAAAAATTTTTTATCGTTAAATGAATATACAAGTTATGCAAAATACACGATGGAATGAGCTATTTTGGCTAGCATAAATAAATATATCAAACACCTTAATGAGACGTTGACCATGAATAACTCATGATAGGTATATGCTTTCAACACATGCTTCCACAATTCAACTTTTATTTTCAGAAAGCAAAGGATATCCTTTTAAATTCGTCCAGATACATTTTCAATATGCTTTGCAATAATTAAAAGAAGATCCCACCAATCCCTAATGTTGAGCTATATTTTTAACAACTTATTTTCTCATGTGAAACTATATGTTATACTTTCAAGAGGGATATCAACGTCGACTGCAAGAGTTCTGGTCATTACAGATCAATTAAAGCGAAACAAAGAAACCCACATTAAAAATACCGTTTACAAAATATACCTATATGAAAACATTGCACATATATCTACGCTTAAATATAAATACTATATGATTGAACTAAATCGATCAGGTTTGTAGATTCAACTGGTATCCAATCATTTTGAATTCAATTACATGTCAATGAAATAACATTGATTTATAGCATTTGAAAAATTATTGCATTTTATCCTCGTAAATTGTGTTATATTAGTTCTTTATTTTTGTATGTAATCTTTTGACAAATTGAATTTGTTGGTCTATGTACAAAATAAGCTATTTGAGATTTACGTGCAACGCATGTACATAGAAACTAATTATTATAAAAGAATGAATACAATTTCGGTTTATAAAAATAACGTTATAACAATAAGCATAATAACTCACAATAAAAGGACATAACCGAAATTATAGATATTAGCCTTATAATCAAATTAGTTTTAGGACATAATACTACACGTCAGGAATCCTACGTGATTCCTAAAACTGAGCTTATCTTCCCTAAAGAGTACGCTAACTTGAATATGGATGAATGTATCAGAATGATGGCACCTAAAATCTTAAGCTCCAAAAATCGAAAGATAATATTTGCTTTCCTTCAATCACATATATATTACATAGTTTTTAACGAGGCGAAAAACATAAAATAAACAAAAACGAGGGAAGTTAATTAGCCCGTGGCATGCATGTGAAAAACAACTTTGCTTCTTTCCCATTCCAGGCCTCATATATAGGTAGATGGGGGTGCGTTTCTATATTAGTTCCTTAAGGTTGTACGTTAATGGTTTAGTTGTCGTTTTTCAGTCCCATAAAAAGTTCTTCTTCATTTTCACCCTCTCTTGCTATTCAAAGGGTCCATTCCTACTGGAAAATGGTTTTAAGAGGAAAAAGAATTTAACTCATATTCACTGAGAAAGTGTGAAATAATCTTCATTTTTCTCTCTTGTTCAAGAAGGACACAAGTAAGTTTCAACATTGTGGGTATTATGTTTTACTTGAAAATAGTTAACAGAAGATTTAAGTTTCAACCGGTTATGTCAAGTTATTATGCTTAATGTTATAAAGTTATTTTTGTAAACCGACATACGTACGGAAAAACTACCGGTTATGTCCTTTTATTGTGAGTTATTATGTTTAATGTTATATGATTATTTTGTAAACCGACATTGTATTCATGTATTAGATAGAAATAGATATAAATTAAAATATGTAGGTAGGTTTAATAAAATTAATTTCATAAGAATCCTCCGTATTGGAAATACATTACCACTCCATAATATCCAATACCAAGAACAAATAAAAGTAATATCAAATGGACTGCATAAAGCATTGAAATTGACAAAACAAATATCACCATGATAATATACTTTTATATTATATTTGAATTGTTTTCCTACTCAAATAATATTTTTTAATCAATTTTTTGGAATATTAAAAAATACCCGATTATTAAACAACAACTAAAAAAATATTTACGAATATAAATGTGTGAGAAAGAGAAAGAAAAATAATTGGTAAGAGTCAATACCAATAATGATTCTACAAACATAAAGATCTAAAAGTGAAATGTCACAACAATCTTTTACTCATTGAAAATAAAATTTATGGTGGATAAAATTATAATTAAGATTAAATATTTAAAACAAGAGATGAACTAATATTAAGATCTGAATCGACATAAAATAAATTATTTTTTATGTTTAAACTAAATAATTAAATCTTTCAATTAATTAATTAGCAGTAGAATCCAATTGAATTATTTTTTTAAATTCATCATATGAGTAAAATTATTTTCCAAGTTAATAAGAAATCTTAGGGTACATAAATTTATTCCATAAAAAGAGTGTTAGAGATTAAAAAAATTAAAACACAAAATAAAAATGTTAGTATATTATTAAGAATCAAAATGCCATACAAGTGTTTGAGGAAGCACAATCAAAGTTAAATCCTAAACAAGAAAAAGCTTCAAAACTATATTATAAAGAGTCGACTATCGTATAGCGGGATTATTCTTTGTAAATGCCTCCGGCGGGATCGAATTAATATTTCTATGTCATGCATTACTTGCAAATATCATATCAAGAGGCATACTATTAGCAATAATAACAAGTGGTGTACCAACAACGATTTTATTGTGATACCACCAACTTTAGATTTGATATACCTTTTCAAACAACTGAAATAACCATCACAAATATATCAAAGTAGAGCAATGATGCTAAATTTATAAGAAAAGCAAAATTGATAATATGGGATTATGCACTTATGGCTAAGTGTCAAACAATCAAAATAATTGCTCGGAGTTCTAGAGATATATTGGATACTAATGAACTGTTTGGTGAAATATTAATGGTTTGGGAGGTGATTTTTTTCAAGTACTACCAGTAGTTCCAAAATTGACAAAACCAGAGACTGTAAAATCTTGCTTGCCAAAGTTATATTTCTGGCCTCAAATGAAAAAGATTTAACTGACAAGAAATATAAAGTAAGAACAGACAGTATTCAGTGGCTTCTTGTTTCGTGTCCGAAACGAAGAAGAGCATCCAATAAAAGATGATTTGATTCATCCAGAACACTTGGTGATCAACCCCAATGATCATAGTAGTGCATTTAATAAGATAAATATTTCTATCATTAGATTAAAACATAATTTGTGCAAATCGCATGATAGAAATTAAAAAGCTATCTTAGTTAGCAGAAATGACTATGTTGATCAACTAAATAAAAGGTTGATTGCAAAATTTTATAGTAAAAACAAAATATTTTTAATTTTTGACTCAGTAGAAAATGATATCAATAATTAATACCAAGAAGAATACTTAAATACTCTAATACCAAATGGCCTTCTAACATACATGTGTAATGACCCGGCCAGTCGTTTCGAGAATTATAGCCCTGTTTCTCTAATTTCTGCTTCTTTTTATGCTTTTCAGCTATGTTATGATATACCGGGTTAGTTGGTTTAGGTCCAGAGTAGTTTCGGAGTGGATTGAAGGTCCGTAGTAGAATTAGGCTTGAATTGGCGAAAGTTAAAAATTTGACGATCGGTCGGCAGTGGAAAATTTGATATCGAGGTCGGAATGGATTTTCGAATATTGGAGTAGGGTTGTGGTGTTATGTTTGACGTGTGTGTAAAATTTGAGGTCATTCGGACGTGGTTTGGTAGGTTTCGGCATCGTTTGTGGAATTCGGAAGTTTAGAAGTTCTTAGGCTTGAATCCGAGGGTAATTTGGTATTTTGATATTGTTTTGAGTGTTTTGAAGGTTCGACTAAGTTTGTATGTTGTTATATGACTTGTTGGTATGTTTGGTTGAGGTCCCGAGGGGCTCAGGGTGATTCCGGGTGGTGAACGAATTGTTTGAAGTTAGAAAAATGTAGCTAAAGCTTCTGCTACTGGTATTTCCGCACATGCAAGGGGGAGCCACAGGTGCGAGGTCACAGGCGTGCGTGGGAGTTCGCAGGTGAAGACAGTGTTGAGGTAGGCTGGGTCCACAGGTGCATAGGAGAGGTCGCATCTGCGAGTCTCCAGATGCGGATAGGTGCCCGCAGAAGTGAAAATGAGGAGGTCAGGCAGTGGCCGCATGTGCAAGGTCTTTTCCGCACGTGCATGGTCGTAGATGCGGATATATAGCGCAGGTGCGAAGTTGGGGGTTTTAATGATTTTTTGCAGGTGCAGAGGTTCTTGCACAGATGCGGCACCGCAGGTGCGCATATTTAGCCGCAGGTGCGAAAGACTTGGGCAGGAACTATAAATAGAACACTTCGCGAATTTTGGTTCATTTCCACCATTTTCAAGTTGGGTTTTGGAGCTTTTGGAGTGATGTTGAAGGGAGATTCAAGGGTTTTCAGTGAGGTAAGTTGCTTGGGCTCTAATACTCCTATCTATGGTGTTTTCCCATTGTATTATTAGCTAATTAGTGAAATTTAGGGGTGAAAATAGGGGGTTAGGGCTTGGGATTATGAAGAGTTTAATTTAAGAATTTGAGGGACCAAATGATGTCAGATTTTGATAAATGTTATATGTATGGACTCGTGAGTGAATGAGCTTTCGGGTTTTGTGACTTTTGTCGGATTTCGAGACATGGGCCCGGGGGCCGGGTTTGAGTGAATTTCGGGATTTGGCCTATAAATTGGTCTTTTCCTTGTGGGATTCATTCCTTTAGCTCATATTGATCATATTTTTATTGCTCGTTGCTAGATTCAGGTCATTTGGAGGCCGGTTTGAGAGGAAAGGGCATTTCAGAGTAGGAGTTCTACACGGGTGAGGTAAGTAACAGTTTTAAATCTGATCTCGAGGGTATGAAACCCGGAGTTTGGTATAATGTGACTGTTTGGAGGTGGCACCTAGGCGTGTGGGTGTACGCCATGAGGGATTGAGACTTGGTCCGTCCCAGGAGACTGTAAAGTCTAATAGCCTTTATTTGTGTTTATATGCATTCCTGTTTACTAGAACTTGACTGCCTTTCATGTTAGAGATCATGTTTAGGCTATATTCCTGCTCATGGTAGTTATATTCGGTCATAGTGATTCTTGTACATGTTTACCTCAGTCTCTGTTATTTTTCCCTGATGATATACTGTAACACTATGATTTGTGTTGCTTTCCCTTTTTTTATTGAGAGCTATAAGACTAGAGAGGTTCATGACTGAGTAAGGGCGAAGGCTTGGTTGTGAGG
This sequence comes from Nicotiana otophora, assembly GCA_000715115.1. Taxonomy (NCBI): domain Eukaryota; kingdom Viridiplantae; phylum Streptophyta; class Magnoliopsida; order Solanales; family Solanaceae; genus Nicotiana; species Nicotiana otophora. The sequence continues at coordinate 80,450 of AWOL01S0026010.1, read as the reverse complement.
TATTGTTCTATGGCACGTGAGTTGTCCGTGCGGATCCTTACATTTATACTAGGGCACGTAAGTTGTCCGTGCAACATGTGAGTTGTCCGTGCGGATCTAGATATTTATACTATGGCATGTGAGTTGTCCGTGCAGATTATAGCGCTTGGGCTGTAAGAGCCCCTCATGAGTCTAAACACCCCAGTGAGCGCATGTACCTATTGAGCGTGTGCATTGAGGGCTGAGAGTTGAGTGCCGAGTTGTTGAGGGTTTGAGTGAGTGTTGCCCTGGGAGGCTGTACTGGCTTTTCAATTGTTGATGCACTTAGTTTCTATCTATCATTGTTGTGAAATTTCTGAAAGTTTCTATATCTGGAGTACTCGGAGTTTAACTGTACAAAACTGATTTGACTTAAATTGTCGGATTTGAAAGTATGTCTATTCTTTGCTGGAATTATTAAAAATGAACTGTTCTATATAGGTCTTCACTTCTTCTTAGTTCCTTATTTATTTTTATTACTTGCTTAGTTGGTTGTACTCATACTACACCCTGCACTATATGTGCAGATCCAGGTGTGTCTGAGCACGGTGATTGTTGAGTCCAGGCCTTTTGAGTTTCGGAGACTGCAAGGTAGCTCCCAACATCCGCAAGACCTTGTTACTCCTTCCATATTTCTTTCCATTTTGTACTGATATGCAGACATTGGCTGTAATAGTTTTAAATACTTAGACGCTCATGACTTAGTGATACCCCAATGTCGGGCTATTTGTTTTCCGCACTTATGTTTTATTTGGGTTTTACCCCGTATTTATGAGAAACGCCGGTTATTTTAAATGTCTTAATTCATTTCTGTTAAAGTTTGAATGTGTTTTGGAAAGGTCGGCAAGTAGTACCATGATAGGCGCCATCACGACGGGTTAGGTTTTGGGTCGTGACAAGTTGGTATCAGAGCCTAGGTTACATAGGTATCACGAGTCATGAGCGGGTTAGTAGAGTCTTACGGATCGGTACGGAGATGTCTGTACTTATCTTCGAGAGGCTGCAAAACCCTAAGGAAATTTTTACATTCTTGGATTCATGTAGTGCGAATCTATTTATTCTAGTAATTAAACACCTATTATTTCATTCTCTCAGAGATAGTGAGGACTCATGCTACCGGTCAGGAGGGCGAGCCACCAGTACCACCAGCCAGGGCCGCGGTAGAGGTCGTGGTAGGGGCAGAGGTGCAACCCGTACAACAGCTGGGGCAGTGCCTGCAGATCCACTAGTTGTCCCAAATCAGGACCAAATTCCAGTTGTTGATGCACCAACTCAAGCACCACATGTGCCTATTGTGATTTTAGGCCTCAAGGAGGCCCTAGCTCAGATTCTGACAGCGTGTACCGACCTTGCTCAGGCGGTCTCTATCTCGACGGCCGCAACCACTTCTCAGGACGAGGGAGGCACTCAGACTCCCGCCGCTCACACACCCGAGCAGGTTGTTCAGGGACTCCAGACACCGGAGGCACCACCAGCCCAGCCGGTTGCAGCTGCTCAAGATTATGTGGTTCCTGCTATGCTTGAGGATGATCAACGTAGGTTGGAGAGGTTTGGGAGACTCCAGCCTCTACCTTTCAGTGGCACAGAGAGAGAGGATGCCCAGGACTTCTTGGACAGTGTTAGAGGATACTCCGTACAGCTGGTATTCTGGAGACTTATGGGGTATCTTTCACTACTTTTTAGTTTTCTGGGGCTGCACTCAGACGTTGGGAGACTTACGAGAGGCGTAGGCCTGTTAGCGCAACAATCTTTACTTGGCAGCAGTTCTCCGTGGTCTTTTTGGAGAAATTCGTGCTTTAGTCCCGTAGAGAGAAGCTGCGCAGATAGTTTGAGTAGCTTCGCCAGGGTGATATGTCTGTGATGCATTATGAGATGTGATTCTTGGAGTTGGCCCGTCATGCTATCTGGTTGGTTCCCATAAACAGGGAGAGGATCATGAGGTTTATAGATGGTCTCACTTTTCAGCTACAATTCCTTATGACCAGAGAGAGGGTGTCTGGTGCTACCTTTGATGAGGTTGTCGACATTGCTCGGCAGATTGAGATGGTTCGCAGTCAGGAGATGGTTGAGAGAGAGGCTAAGAGGCCTCGTGGTCAGGGTTGATTCAGTAGTTCTCCTTTTGGGGTCAGTTCCAGCACGGTAAAGGTCGTCATTTCAGACAGGCTCAGACAGCTCGGCCATCTCATCGTGGTGCATCATCTTGCCATGGTTCTCACAGTCATCAGTAGGTCCAGTCATCATTCAGTACACTACCAGCGCAGAGTTCTCATCACGCCCCATCCACCCAGGTATCCTTGGGTAGTTCTTTTGGGCATCAGGAGTAGCAGTTTCGTCAGAGGAGGGGTTATTTTGAGTGCGGAGATTTTGGTCATATTATGAGAGATTGCCCTAGGCTATTGGGTGGGACTCCACAACAGAGTACCCGGCTGGTGGCACCAGTACTAGTTCCTCTACCACCCGCCCAGCCATCAAGGGGTGGAGCTCAGCCAGCTAGGGGCAGAGCCCAGTCAGCTAGGGGTCGCCCGAGAGGGGGAGGCAGATCAGGGGGTGGCCAGGCGCATTTTTATGCCCTCCCTACCAGACCATATGCTATTGCTTCATATGTTGTGATTACAGGTATTGTCTCAATTTGTCATAGAGATGCCTCTGTATTATTTGATCCTGGTTCCACGTATTCATATGTTTCCTCATTTTTTTCTCATTTTATGGATATGCCCCATGAGTCTTTAGTTTCATCTGTTCATGTATCTACTCCTGTGGGCGATACTATTGTTGTGGACCACGTATATCGGTCATGCGTGATGACTATTGGAGGTCTGGAGACCCGAGTGGACCTTTTGCTACACAGTATGGTTGACTTTGATGTGATATTGGGTATGGATTGGTTATCTCCATGTCATGCCGTTCTAGATTATCACGCTAAGACCATGACCTTGGCGATGCCGGGATTTCTGAGGATTGAGTGGAGCAGTTCTATAGACTATGTTCCAGTAGAGTGATTTCATACTTGAAGGCTCAGCGGATGGTTGAGAATGGTTGTCTATCTTATTTGGCTTTTGTGAAAGATGTTAGTGCAGAGACTCCTGCCATTAATTCTGTTCCAGTGGTGCGTGATTTCCCGGATGTGTTTCCTGTAGACCTGCCAGGCATGCCGCCTAACAGGGATATTGATTTCGGTATTGATTTAGTGCCGGGCACTCAGCCTATTTCTATTCCACCGTATCGTATGGTACCGACGGAGTTGAAGGAGTTGAAGGAACAATTTCAGGAACTCCTTGATAAGGGGTTTATTCGGCCTTGTGTGTCACCTTGGGGTGCATCGGTTCTATTTGTAAAGAAGAAGGTTGGTTCCATGAGGATGTGCATTGATTACAAGCAGTTGAACAAGGTCACAGGTAAGAACAAGTAACCTTTGCCTCGTATTGATGATTTATTTGACCAGCTTCAGGGAGCTAGGGTATTCCCCAAGATTGATTTGAGGTTCGGATATCACAAGCCGAAGATTCGAGATTCAGATATTCTTAAGACAGCTTTCAAGACCCGTTATGGCTATTATGAGTTCTTGGTGATGTCTTTTGGGATGACCAATACCCCAGCAGCGTTCATGCATTTGATGAACAGTGTATTCCAACCCTATTTGGACTCATTCGTTATTGTATTCATTGATGACTTCCTGGTGTACTCTTATAGCCAGGAGGAGCATGCTCAACATTTGAGGGTTGTATTGCATAGATTAAGGGAGGAGAAGCTTTATGCAAAGTTCTCTAAGTGTGAGTTTTGGCTCGGTTCAGTAGCATTCTTGGGGCACGTGGTGTCCAATGAGGGTATTTAGGTGGATCGGAAGAAGATAGAGGAGGTGCAGAGTTGGCTTAGACCATCCTCAGCCACAGAGATTAGAGCTTTCTTGGTTTGGAGGGTTATTACCGTCGCTTTGTGGACGGATTTTCATCTATTATATCACCCTTGACCAAATTGACCCAAAAGGGTGCGCCATTCAGGTGGTCGGATGAGTGTGAGGAGAGCTTTCAGAAGCTCAAGACTGCTTTGACCACAGCTCCAATGTTAGTTCTACCATCAGCTTCAGGTTCTTACACCGTGTATTGTGATGCCTCGAAGGTAGGTATTGGATGTGTTCTGATAAAGGAGGGAAGGGTGATTGCCTATGCCTCGCGCCAGTTGAAGACCCATGAGAAGAACTATCCTGTCCATGATCTTGAATTAGAAGGCATTGTACACACCTTAAAGATTTGGCATCATTATTTGTGTGGGGTTCATTTGAGATCTATACTGATCATCGGAGTTTGCAGTATCTGTTGAAGCAGAAGGATCCTAACTTGCGTCAGCGGAGATGGTTGGAGCTTTTTAAGGACTACGATATCACTATTTTGTACCATCTGGGGAAGGCCAATATGGTGGCCGATGCTTTGAGTCGCCGAGCAGAGAGTTTGGGGAGTTTAGCATATCTCCCAGCAGCAGAGAGACCCTTGGCATTGGATGTTCAGGCGTTAGCTGGCCGACTTGTCAGATTGGATATTTCGGAGCCGAGTCGGGTATTGGCTTGTGTGGTCTCCAGGTCTTCTCTTTATGACCGTATTAGTGGGCGTCAGTATGATGACACCCACCTGCTCGTTCTTTAGGACATGGTTCAGCGAGGTGATGCTAGGGATGTGACCATTGGTGATGACGGGGTGTTGAGGATGTAGGGCTGGATATGTGTGCCTAATGTAGATGGGCTCAGGGAGTTGATTCTTGAGGAGGCCCACAGCTCGCGGTATTCCATCCATACGGGTGTCGCAAATATGTACCAGAATTTGAGGCAACATTATTGGTTGAGGCGGATGAAGAAAGATATAGTTGGGTTTGTGGCTCGGTGTCTCAACTATCAGCAGGTTAAGTATGAAATCAGAGATCGGGTGGCTTGCTTTAGAGGTTATATATCCCAGAGTGGAAGTGGGAGTGGATCACCATGGACTTCGTAGTTGGGCTCCCATGGACTTCGAGGAAGTTCGATGCTATTTGGGTGATTGTGGATCGGTTGACCAAGTCCGCGCACTTCATTCCAGTTGGTACTACATACACTTCAGAGCGGTTGGCCGAGATTTATATCCGAGAGGTTGTTCGCATGCATGGTGTTCCAGTTTCCATCATTTCTGATAGAGGTTCTTAGTTTACATCGCAGTTTTAGAGGACCGTGCAGTGAGAGTTGGGTACTCAGGTTGAGTTGAGCACAACTTTTCACCCTCAGACGAACGAACAGTCCGAGCGCACTATTCAGATATTGGAGGACATGTTGCGTGCTTGTGTCATTGACTTTGGGGGTTCATGGGATTAGTTTTTGCCGCTCGTGGAGTTTGCATATAACAACAGTTACCAGTCGAGTATTCAGATGGCTCCGTACGAGGCTTTATATGAGAGGAGGTGTAGATCTCCAGTAGGATGGTTTGAGCCGGGTGAGGCTAGGCTCTTGGGTACAGACTTGGTCCAAGATGCATTAGATAAGGCGAAAGTGATTCAGGAGCGACTTCGCACGGCGTAGTCTAGGCAGAAGAGCTGCGCAGACAGGAAGGTCCGTGATGTGTCTTTTATGGCTGGGTAGAAGGTTTTTCTGAAGGTATCACCCATGAAGGGTGTTATGAGGTTTGCAAAGAGGGGCAAGTTGATCCCCTAGTTCACTGGGCCTTTTGAGGTGCTTCAGAGGATAGCGGAGGGGCTTATAAGCTTGCCTTGCCACCTAGCTTGTAGAGTGTGCATCCAGTGTTTCATGTTTCCATGCTCTAGAAGTATGTTGGCGATCCGTCCCATTTTTTAGACTTCTGCACGATTCAGTTGAAGGGTGATATGACTTATGATGTGGAGCCGGTAGCCATTTTGGGTCGGCAGGTTCGGAAGTTGAGGTCAAAGGACATAGCTTAGGTGAAGGTGCCGTGGAGAGGTCAGCCTATGGAGGAGGCCACCTGGGAGACCGAGCGGGAGATGCGGTGTAGATATCCACGCCTATTTGAGACTCCAGGTATATTTTTAAACCCGTTTGAGGACGAACTGTTGTTTAAGAGGGGGAGGATGTAACGACCCGGCCAGTCGTTTCGAGAGTTATAGCCTCGTTTCCCCTATTTCTTCTTCCTTTTGTGCTTTTCAGCTATGTTATGATATACCAGGTTAGTTGGTTCGGGTCCTTAGAGGTTTCAGAGTAGATTGAGATACTTAGTCTCTTATTTAGAAGCTTAAGTTAGAAAAGTCAATCGGATGTTGACCTATGTGTAAACGATTTCGGAATTTGATTCTGATGGTCCCATTGGCTTTGTTAGGTGATTTTGGACTTAAGAGCACGTCCGAAATGTGATTTGGAGGTCCGTAGTGGAATTAGGCTTGAATTAGCGGAAGTTAGAAATTTGGCGATTTCGGTCGGCAGCGAAAAATTTGATATCGGGGTCGGAATGGATTTTCGGAAATCAGAGTATGGTCGTGGTGTCATTTATGGTGTGTGCGTAAAATTTGAGGTCATTTGGACGTGGTTTGGTAGGTTTTTGCGTCATTTGTAGAATTCGGAAGTTTAGAAGTTCTTAGGCTTGAATCCGATGGTAATTTGGTGTTTTGATGTTGTTTTGAGTGTTTCGAAAGTTCGACTAAGTTTGTATATTGTTATACGACTTGTTTGTATGTTTGGTTGAGGTCCCGAGGGGCTCGGAGTGATTCCGGGTGGTTAACGGATTGTTTGAAGTTGGAAAAATGCAACTGAAGCTGCTACTACTGGTATTTTTGCACCTGCGGAAGGGGAGCCGCAGGTGCGAGGTCGCAGGCGCGCTTAGGAGTTTGCATGTGCGGACAATGTTGAGGTAGGCTGGGTTTGCAGGTACGTAGGAGAGGTCGCATATGCGAGTCCGCAGATGCGGATAGGTGCCCGCAGAAGCGGAAGTGAGGAGGTCAGGCAGTGGGCGCAGGTGCGAGGTCTTTTCTGCACCGGCGTGGTCGCAGATGCGGATATGGAGCACAGGTGCGAAGTTGGGGGTTTTAATGATTTTCCGCATGTGTGGAGGTTCTTGCGCAGATGCGGCACCGTAGGTGCGCATATTTAGCCGAAGGTGTGAAAGACCTGGGCAGAAACTATAAATAGAACACTTCGCGAATTTTGGTTCATTTTCACCATTTGCAAGTTGGTGTTTGGAGCTTTTAGAGTGATTTTGAAGGGAGATTCAAGGGTTCTCAGTGAGGTAAGTTTCTTGGGCTCTAATACTCCTATCTATGGTGTTCTCCCATTGTATTATCAGCTAATTAGTGGAATTTAGGGGAGAAAATAGGGGGTTAGGGCTTGGAATTTTGGTGAGATTAATTTAAGGATTTGAGGGACCAAATGATGTCGGATTTTGATAAATTTTGTATGTATGGAGTCGTGAGTGAATGGGCTTTCGGGTTTTGTGACTTTTGTCGGATTTTGAGACGTGGGCCAGGGGGCGGGTTTGAGTGAATTTCGGATTTTGGCCTATAAATTGGTATTTTCCTTGTGGGATTCATTCCTTTAGCTCATATTGATCGTATTTTTATTGCTCATTGCTAGATTCAGGTCTTTTGGAGGCCGGTTCGAGAGGAAAGAACATTTCGAAGTAGGCGTTCTATGCGGTTGAGGTAAGTAACAATTTTAAATCTGGTCTTGAGGGTATGAAACCCGGAGTTTGGTATAATGTGACTGTTTGGAGGTGGCACCCATGCTAGGTGACAGGCGTGTGGGTGTACGCCGTGAGAGATTGAGAGTTGGTCCGTCTCGGAAGACTGTGAAGACTGCGAACGCAGCAGCAGGTTTACGGTGAGTCTCCAAAGCAACAGTCCACACAACTAGCTAACGAACAAGTACCTGGATCTACACAAAAATGTGCAGAAGTGTAGAATGAGCACACCACAGCGGTGCCCAGTAAGTATCAAGACTAACCTCGGTGGAGTAGTGACGAGGAATAGTCAAGACACCCGCTGGTCTAATAAACTGAACATGTATAAGCATATGAACAACAAAAGTATGATGTCTACATAAAGACAATGCAATATGGCTCACAATACTGTAATGGCAATAAGGAAGGAAACAACAAGTATTAGCGGAATATCATGAAAATGATACAGACAAAGTGAATGGAACACAACCTAAATCCGGAATCACAAATACGACAAGGACAAGTAATAACTCAGCAACTACAACCACTTTTACATCTGATTTTAGCCATCAAACTCCACGAGGTACCGAACCTCGGACAAATCACAACTCACGGGTCTCAATACCTGAACCCTAACACATGGCATCATGTGCCCTCATAATACCTCATAACCGCACTGACGACTCACGTGCCTATAGAGCCATTCTCACATAGAAGGCAAGTAACAAGGGTGAGCATCTATGCTCAACAATATCAAGAACACCTCTTATCCGATAAGAGTACTTAAATATGTGTATGCTTGTGCAAGTGTCCTAACATAGTCCATATCAGCAAATAAGCATAGGGAAAAAAGAACGGACAACACATAGAATATTTTCTCACCACTTTCACAAGATAAAGCTCACACAAGTATGTATACCACTACTTAAATATCAACAATAAGAATGCCCCCATGCCACAAATCATCACAAACCAATCCCCGACATAACCCACCTTGTCTCGCCACGTGTGCAATAGTAACATAAATGCCCCTTTGTCTCGCCACATGTGCATAATAATGTTCCCACCTTATCTCGCCACATGCGCAACCCATATATACATATGTATCCTGCCCTGTCATGCCGCATGTGCAAATATCAATAGTAACAATAGCACGACAGAAACCTCGTGCAACCCTATAACAACAACCACACGGCAGAAACTCCGTGCATCACAATAACCACAACAGCACGGAAGAAACCTCATGCATCACAACAATAAGAACAACATCAATAATGACAATAATACAAGGGTACGACAAATAAACCAACTTAGAAATTATATAACTCAAGGAAACGAAGGATCTAATTTACAAGGAGTAGCCACAATAGAGACTGCTAATCATAATAAGAACAACTCAACAAGAAAGGAAATACTATGTAGAAAAGGGTCCACAATATACAGTTTGATAACGAGGGAGCTAACACAGGGTGAATAATTCCAAATAAGGACAAGTCAACTAAAATATAGGATATCTAACTTCTTTTAAGGTTGGGCAATTAAGAAAGAAGTAGAACAACTTCAATTAAGGATGAACAATTACAGAAGAGATAATTATAATTCCAATAAAAGATAAGCAGATATGAAAAGATAGCATGACAATAGAAGAGGTAAAATCTTCAGTTAAGTTAAATGAGAGTAAATCCTGAAGAAATTAATTCTAATTAAAGCAGGCAGAGGTGAAACTAGTAAATAAGAACTTAATCATATCAAGAACAACTAAATACTCGGTGAATGTAAGGACATAAGAATTCTAAAAGGCCAACTTCCACAAATAAAGCCGAGCGCGCACTCGTCACCTCGCGTACATGGACTACAATCAACATAGAAGAGTCAAATCCTAAGGGAAAAATCCCCCACACAAGGTTAGGCAAGATATTTACCTCAAAGAAGACAGACAGATACTCAAAAATGAACTTCTCGGGTGAAATGACCTCCGGACGGCTCAAATCTAATCAAAATAACATCAAAGCACAAATAAAACTCATAAGAGACTTTTCCGGATTATAAAGCCTCAATCTTTATAAAAATCCAATAATCGGTACAAAAGTCGACTCCCGAGCCTGCATCTCAGAACCCGACAAATTTCACAAAACTCGAACACCCATTCCAATATGAGTCCAACCATACAAAAATCATCAAATTCGGATACCATTTCGTCCCTCAAATCATGATTTTTTATTTTGAAACTTTTCTTCAAAAACCACTATTTTCCTCAACCTAAAACACAAATTAAATGATAACAATAAATATAAAAATCATGGAATATATTAAATTCTAGGTGAAGAACACTTACCCAATCGATTTGCTTGAAAAACACATAAAACATCGCTCAAAAGCGAGCACTAGAACTCCGAAAATGGTGAACCCCCGGAATAGAGGACTTTATATTCTGCCCCGGTGTTTGTGGATCGCGAACGCGGAGAAAGGGACGCGTTTGCGAAGAGGAAAAATTAAGGCTGCCAGGTAGTGCTTCGCAAATGCGAAGACACGCTCGCGAATGCGGAGAAGAAGAGACGGAAACCTACGCGAATGCGTAGGGAAACACGCGAACGCGAAGAGTAATGACCTTCTGTGCTCAGGGCCTGGTTTCTACTACGCGAACGCAGAATGGGGGACGCGAACGCGATGAAGGAAATGTACAGAGCTACGTGATCGTGAGGCATACTACGCGAAGGCGAAGAAGAAAAATAAGGCGGTCAGCAGAGTCACTTCGCGAACGCGAAAGGAGCTTCACGATCGCGGAGAAGGACATCAGACACCAGAACCAGCAGTTCAAAAATAGAAGGAAATGACCCGTAGACCATCCGAAACACACCCGAGGCCCCCGGGACGCCGTCCAAACATACTAACAAGTTCCATAACCTAACACGGACTCGCTCGAGGTATCAAATCACATCAAAAATTTCTGCAAATATAAATCACACCACGAATCGAACTTATGAACTTCCAAAACTTCCAACTTCTAAAACTCATGCCGAAACCTATCAAACCAACCCGGAATGACGTCAAATTTTGTAGGCAAGTCCCAAATAACATAACGGAGCTGTTCCAACTCTTGGAATTGCATTCTGACCCCGATATCAAAAAGTCCACTTCCAGTCCAAATCTCTAAAAATTCTACTTTCGCCATTTCAAGCCTAAATCAGCTACAGACCTAAGATTCACAGTCCGGACACGCTCCTAAGTCCAAAATCACCCAACGGAGCTAACAGAATTGACAGAACTCTATTCCGTAGTCATCTTCACACAGTTTCAACTACGATCAAAATCCTAAGACTTAAGCTTCCGTTTTAGGGACCGAGTGTCCCAAATCACTCCGAATCATCCAATAATTGAATTCAACCATGCACGCAAGTCAATACACATAATACGAAGTTGCTCTGGGCCTTATGCCGCCGGACGGGACTTAAATTCTCCAAACGACCGGTCGGGTCATTACATCCTTCCCCTCTTAAACAAACGTTCGTCCTCGAACGTGCTAAGAATTGCCTCAATGTCTTCAAATCACTGAAAGTACATATCCAACATACACCCACGGGGAACCCCACGTAACCCCAATCCACATAAGCCTGACAATGCCCTCCCAATTGTAACTTATCCTTTCTATCAACATCGATAAGCCTTAGAGTCAAAATTCTCACCTTCCATTTATCTTCAAAAGACCCGATTCTAAATCCATAACCGATATCAGTCTCAACCAGCTGTAACAACTCATGCCTACACCCACAAGGTACGACCACACAACAAGACACACCACACATAGGCCCATAATAACATTTCTGATCACAATAGTTGCACGTAATCAAAACCAGCGTTGGCAATTAGCCTCATATCTGATAGGAACCCGATTCCAAACTCTACAACACTGACAACGATGAAAGAAACATGAAGACCCCTTCATTACTCACCCGAATTAACAAGTCACAACTAACACCACCGGGCACACACCCCGCAAGCTAAAACTCAAGAAGCACATAACAAAAATGACTGAATATGTAAAGAGAAACACATAAGGGAAATGTCAAACAAGCCCGACATGCAAAACTCTATAACAGTACCATACTATGAATCAATTCAAAAGGAAAAATCAAAGTACATGAACAAATCATAAGGATCTCATCCTGTTTCACCGTGGCACACAGCCCGGCTCAAACATATCAAATCACATGGAATCGCGAGGGTCTCACCCTCAACTCTGAATCACAAGACAAATACACATCTTATCAATTAAATCTCCCACTAACTCAATTCTGCCAATAAAATCACAACACTTACTAAACTCTCACCTCGATAGAGTATCAAATCACAAATCGTAACCCAATTACTCAGGAATCACATTAAACCTGCCATAATAGACAACATCAATTTACTTCTAGCCTCGAAACTCTCAAAATGAATAGAAACAAACGATAGACACGGGCTACCACTCATAGAGTCTCCCAACAGAGGTAAACACATAAACATAATACTAAGTCATGAACTCACCCAGAGGTAGGACAACAAATAGGGGAACTCAACCCGATAAGCAGAACCGAATCAAAATACGAATGGTGCCCCTCTGTAACAATCAAAAGCATACTTGTATGACATCATCTGGCGCAACGGCCTCTAGCTTACTATATGAGACACATCAACGGAATGGGCCTTCCCCTCTTGGGCACCCTCTACTCGCCTGAATATCTCGTTGTGACACATATGTACGAAGTCCAGGACAATCTCTCACCCTGTGGCTGGTATCTCCATACTCGAAGCAACCTCTCTGCTGACGTGGTTGTGGGAACTATGTGGTACGGGTACTCTGAGACCCATGTGGCCCTGAAATACTGTGCGAAGCCTGAAGTGCAAACTGAACTGGCTGACCCACAAAACCCCTGCCATGTCGTGCCCTGCCTCCAAAATAAGGACCAATAGATCTCTCCGGTCTACGAGGCCTCCTCACCTCCCTGTCCTCTCTCTCCTGATCTTGCCTATACTCTCTCTCATTGTCTCGCTTGTCTTCTCTCTCCTGATCCCACATTCCCTCTACTCGGCGAGCGATCCCTACCTCCTACTGAAATGAAACATCTGACTCTAACTCCCGAGCCATGCTAAACCAAATATCATGCCCGAGTCCCTTAATGAATCTACAGACATGCTCTCTAAGTGGCGACAAAAGCAGGTGTATGCCTGGCCAAATCACTGAATCTCACGGCGTACTATGACACTGACATAGTGCCCTGACTCAGCTGCTCAAACTCCGCGCGCCATGCATCTCGAAGGGACTGAGGTACAAACTCTCTCAGGAACATCTCTAAAAACTGAACCCATGTAAGTGAAGCTAACTCGGCTGGGCTACCCAACTCATATGCTCGCCATCACTGATAAGTTGCTCCCCTGAGCTGGAACGTAGTAAAAGCAACCTCGCTCGTCTCCATAATACCCATAGTTGGGAGAATGCAGTGACACTCCTCCAGAAAACCCTGTGCACTCTCTGAAGCCAAACCAATGAATGTAGCAGGGTCATATTTCTTGAACCTTGCAAGTCTAAAATGCTCTTCCTCAGATGTTATTGCCCTGACCACGGGCTGAACTGGAACCACAGGCTGTGTCGCCATGACACATGGAACATGACCAACATGAACTTGTTGCTCTAGGGTGCGGGCGACGGGAGTCTGGGTTCCACCCCGGTTTGTGAAGTAGTTGGTGCAACCAGAATCAACCCCGCCTGAGCCAATGTACCGAACATGCTCAAGAACTGTGCTAAGGTCTCCTGAAGTCCGGGGGTAACAACAGGCACCTCCGGTACCTGCTTCCCAACTGGAACTACTGGCTGCTCCGCAACTTCTGCTCTGGTAGGTGCTCTAGCTGCGGCACCTACTCCTCGTTGGCCTCTACCTCTGCCTCTAGCGATACCTGCTCCGGGAGTAGCGTCGTCGATAACTGCAGCTCGTGTCCTCACCATCTGTGAGAGAATGGAATGATAAAAGTTCAAACTCCGAGATCAATAATCTCACATGATAGGAATGAAAGAAGTGAGATTGTCCTAATATTTCTATAGCCTCTCGAAGATAAGTACAAACGTCTCTGTACCGATCCGCGAGACTCTACTAAACTCGCATATGACTCGTAGCACCTATGAACCTAGAGCTCTGATACCAACTTGTCATGACCCAAATTCCCCTCCGTTTGGGTATCGTGATGGAACCTAGTCTTAGGGATTAGGTAAGCCTAACATTAATTGAAATAACAACATTATTTAAATAGAATATCTTACAATTTCCCAAAACCGACAGTACAAGTCCTAAGCTCTATAGAGTGTTTGCTATAAAACCTCTAAATACAACTGCCCAGAAATAGGAATACACAGTGCAACACAAAAACTTGAAGGTGACTCCAAAGCCTGCGAACGCAGCAACAGGTTTACCTTAAGTCTCCACAGCAACAGTCCACACATCTAGCTAATGAACAAGTACCTAGATCTGCACAAAAATGTGCAGAAGTGTAGAATGAGCACACCACCGCGGTGCCAGTAATTATCAAGACTAACATCGGTGGAGTAGTGACGAGGAACAGTCAAGACACCCATTGGTCTAATAAACTCAATAGGTATAAGTATATGAACAGCAGAAGTATGATGTCTACATAAAGACTATGCAATATGTCTCACAATACAGTAACGGCAATAAGGAAGGAAACAACAAGTATCAGCAGAATATCATGAAAATGACACAGACAAAGTGAATGGAACACAACCTAAATCCGGAATCACAAATAAGACAAGGACAAGTAATAACTCAGCAACTACAACCGCTTTTACATCTGATTTTAGCCATCAAACTCCACGAGGTACCGAACCTCGGACAAATCACAACTCACGGGTCTCAATACCTGAACCCTAACACATGGCATCATGTGCCCTCATAATACCTCATAACCGCACTGACGACTCACGTGCCTATAGAGCCATTCTCACATAGAAGGCAAGTAACAAGGGTGAGCATCTATGCTCAACAATATCAAGAACACCTCTTATCCGATAAGAGTACTTAAATATGTGTATGCTTGTGCAAGTGTCCTAACATAGTCCATATCAGCAAATAAGCATAGGGAAAAAAGAACGGACAACACGTAGAATAATTTCTCACCGCTTTCACAAGATAAAGCTCACACAGGTACGTATACCACTACACAAATTTCAACAACAAGAATGCCCCCGGGCCACAAATCATTACAAATCAATCCCGGACATAGCCCACCTTGTCTCGTCATGTGTGCAATAGTAACATAAATGCCCGCCTTGTCTCGTCACGTGTGCATAATAATGTTCCCACCTTATCTCTCCACATGTGCAACCCACATATACATATATATCCCGCCTTGTCACGCCGCATGTGCAAATATCAATAGTACAAATAGCACAGCAGAAACCTCGGGCAACCCCATAACAACAACCGCAGGGCAGAAACCTAGTGCATCACAATAACCACAACCACACGGCAGAAACCTCGTGCATCACAATAATAAGTACAACAGCAACAATGACAATAGTACAAGGTTACGACAAATATGTCAACTTAGAAATTCTAGAACTCAAAGAAACAGAGGATCTAATTTTCAAGGAGTTGCAACAATAGTGACTGCTAGTCATAATAAGAACAGTTCAACAAGAAAGGAAATACTATGTAGCGAAGGGTCCATAATATACAGTTCGACAACGAGGGAGCTAACACAAGGTGAATAATTCCAAATAAGGAGAAATCAACTAAAATATAGGATATCTAACTTCTAAGTAGAACAACTTCAATTAAGGATGAACAATTACAGAAGAGATAATTAGAATTCCAAATAAAGATAAGCAGATATGAAAAGATAGCATGACAATAGAAGAGGTAAAATCTTCAGTTAAGTCAAATGAGAGTAAATCCTGAAGCAATTAATTATAATTAAAGCAGGCATAGGCGAAACTAGTAAATAGGAACTTAATCATATCAAGAACAACTTCATACTCGGTGAATGTAAGGACCTAAGAATCCTAAAAGGCCAACTTTCCACAAATAAGTCCGAGCACGCGCTCGTCACCTCGCGTACATGGACTACAATCAACATAGAAGTCTCAAATCCTAAGAGGAAAATCACCCACACAAGGTTAGGGAAGATACTTACTTCAAAGAAGCTAGACCGATACTCAAAAATGAACTTCTTGGGTGAAATGACCTTCAGACGGCTCAAATCTAATCAAAATAACTTCAAAGCAAAAATAAAACTCATACGAGACAATTCCGGATCATAAAGCCTCAATCTTTATAAAAATCTAAAAATCGGTCCAAAAGTTGACCCCCGGGCCCGCACCTCGGAACCCGGCAAATTTTACAAAACCCGAACACCCATTCCGATATGATTCTAACCATACAAAAATCATCAAATTCCGATACCATTTCATTCCTCAAATCATGATTTTTCATTTTGAAACGTTTCTTCAAAAACCACCATTTTCCTCAATTCAAAGCACAAATTAAATGATGACAATAAATATAAAAATCATGAAATATATTAAATTCTAGGTGAAGAACACTTACCCAATCGATTTGCTGGAAAAACCTATAAAACATCGCTCAAAACTGAGCTCTTGAACTCCGAAAATGGTGAAAATGGGAAACCCTCGGAATAGAGGACTTTATATTCTGCCCAGGTGTTTGTGCATCGCGAACGCGGAGAAAGGGACGCGTTTGCGAAGAAGAAAAATTAAGGCTGCCAGGAAGTGCTTCTTGAACGCGAAGACATGCTCGCGAACACGGAGAAGAAGAGACGATAACCTACGCGAACGCATAAGGAAACACGCGAACGCGAAGAGTAACTACCTCCAGTGCTCAGTGCCTGGTTTCTACTACGCGAACGCGAAATAGAGGAAGCGAACACGATGAAGGAAATGTACAAAGCTAGGCGATAGTGAGGCGTACTGTGCGAACGCGAAGAAGGAAATTAAGGCGGTCAGCAAAGACAGTTCGCGAACGTGAAAGGAGCTTCGCGATCGCGAAGAAGGACATCAGACACCAGAACCAACAGTTCAAAAATAGAAGGAAATGAACCGTAGCCCATCCGAAACACACCCGAGGCCCCCGGGACCCCGTCCAAACATACTAACAAGTTCCATAACCTAACACGGACTCGCTCGAGGTCTCAAATCACATCAAACATTGCCAAAAATACAAATCGCACCACGAATAGAACTTATGACATTCCAAAACTTCCAACTTCTAAAATGCATGCCGAAACCTATCAAACCAACCCGGAATGACATCATATTTTGCAGGCAAGGCCCAAATAACATAACGGAGTTGTTCCAACTCTCACAATCACATTCCGACCCCGAAATCGTAAAAAATTCAACTTTTGCCATTTGAAGCCTAAATCAGCTACAGACCTCAGATTCACAGTCTGGATACGCTCCTAACTCCAAAATCACCCAACTGAGCTAATGGAACTGATGAAACTCCATTCCGTAGTCGTCTTCACACAGTTTCGACTACGGTCAAAATCCTAAGACTTAAGCTTCTATTTTAAGGACTAAGTATCCCAAATCACTCTGAATCATGGGATAGCTGAATTCAACCACGCATGTAAGTCAATACATATAATATGAAGCTGCTCTGGGCCTTATGCCGTCGGACGGAACTTAAATTCTCAAAACAACCGACCAGGTTGTTACACGATCACATAACACATATTACGGGGTTTCATACCCTCAGCACTAAGTTTAGAAGAGTTACTTACCTCGAACGAGCCAATACCAATGCCGAGCAAGGCAAGCGATGCTCCAAAGATGCCATCACGCGCGTAGCGACCTTTGAACGGCTCAAAACTATCCAAAAGCAACTCAAATACATCAAATAAAACCTAAGGAAACAATTCCAACCGAAAAAGGTCGAATCTTTAATCAAAAGCACAAAATCGGCCAAAACATCCAACCCAGGCCCGCACCTCGGAACCCGACAAAACTCAAAATATACGACAACCCATTCAATTACGAGTCCAACCATACTAGTTTCACTCAAATCCGACTTCGAATCGATGTTCAAAACTCAAAATTTCATATTATGAATCTTTAGGCCAAAACCCCCAATTTCTTCTTTAAAATTCCCAATCCAATTACCAAAAACGAAGATAGATTCATGAAATATAACCAAAACTGAGAAGAGAACACTTACCCCAATTCATATGGTGCCATTTGCTTCAACAATCTCCTCAATCCGAGCTTGGAAATGTTAAAATGAAGGCAAAATCGTTAACCCTTGTATTTAACATTCTGCCCAGCACTTTCGCACCGGCGACACATTAGCCGTTTCTGCGGCGTCGCTTTTGCGACCAAAAATCACGCTCCTGTTGGAGAAGCATTGGAGGCATGCCTTCGCACCTGCGGTAAAATACCCGCATCTGTGGATTTGCAGGTGCGCGCCCAAATATCGCTCTTGCGCTACCAACCGCTTCTGCGCTCAACTCACCGCATCTGCGCCTTCGCAGTTACGAAGCAATCTCCGCTTCTGCGGAATCCTACTCCCAGCAGTATTTCTGCATCTGCGATCCCTTCGTCGCTTCTGCGACCATCGCACCTACGCAAACCATCCGCAGGTGCGGTCACACCAGAACCAGCAATGGCAACATTGAAGAAAATGATCCGAAATAAATCTAAAACATGCCCGGCCCCTCGGGACCCCGTCCAAATGTACCAATAAGTCCCATAACATAATATAGACCTACTCGATACCTCAAATCACACATAACAACATAAAAATGATGAACCGCACCTCAAATCACAATCTATGAACTTTGAAACTTCAAACTTTCACAACCGATGCCGAAACCTATCAAAATACGTCTGATTGACCTCAAATTTCGCACAGAAATCACATTTGACATTACGGACCTGCTCCAACTTCCGTAATCAGAATCTGACCCCTATATCAAAAAGTCCACCCCCGATCAAGCTTTCCAAAATTTCAACTTTCGCCATTTCGAGCCAAATTCAACCACGAACCTCCAAATTACAATCCGGGCGCGCTCCTAAGTCCAAAATCACCCAACGGAGCTAACGGAACCATCACAACTCCGTTTCAGGGGCAAATGCACAAAAAGCCAAACTTGGTCAACTCTTTCAACTTAAAGCTTCAACAATGAAATTCATTCTTCCAAACCGATTCCGAATAACTTGAAAACCAAAACCGACGATTAACATAAGTCATAGTACATCATATGGAGGTACTCATGCCCGTAAACTATCGAGCGAAGTGCAAATGTTCAAAACGACCGGTCGGGTCATTACATTCTCCCCCACTTAAACACACATTCATCCTCGAACGTGCCAAGAGTTGTTCTCAAAGTCATCCAACCGCCGTGTAACCTTACCATGCACATACCCGGGGGTGATCCCACATCACCCCATCCCATACAGGTCCGATAACACAACATAACTAAAATTTCTCAATTCAACCTAGCCCACAAGCCTTAGAATCAAATTTCCAACATCTGGAATTCCTTATAAGATCTGAATCTCGCAACTTACATGTTGTATAAGTCTGAACAAGTTGTACCAAGCCGCAACCATAACCCAAGTTACAATCACAGGATATACCACATAACTCAAATACCCATAGAAAAATCTCCGATCACAATAACTGCTCAGAATAACACAAGGCCGGTAATAAACCTCATATCAAACAAAACTCCATTCTCAAACCTCCGTATACTACTGATGATGAAAGAAACATGCAAAAACTCGTAACCATTCATTAGATCCCCCAGTCATGGAGCTCCCTCTCCTTCGACAAGAACTATAGCAATTTTCTAAGCCGACTTTCGATATCATCCTTCCAACCATGCTGTAATCTATTCCGATAGTATCCATTCTAGGTCCAATGACCTCATCTCATCCAACATGACCACTATGATGACATGACACACCCATACAATCTAAAGCCGCAACCCGTGCAAGTCGTTCACCAATAAGCAACATTCCAAATGTACTCAATCACGAAAATGACTCAAACAAGAGAACCGTCCCGCAACTCAATGTGTGTTACCACAACGAAATGCTAAGAACCTGTCACACACCGTAGAACCAACACATACGAACCTAACACAAGGGATCATATCTCAACATAACTCTGCTGCAATACGTGACCCCATCCAAACACTGATCCATATGAAATACCTCAGCCATCATGCTCAAAATCAATAACCACGCGCAATCCGACATCAAGTACTCAAAGTGTATTACCATAACCACGGACAAGCAGATGACACAATGCCACACAAGACCCGAAAGAACATTACCTATACGCCATCAACCATGTAATACCTAATTACTCATCTCGTTCAAATTCCGCTATAAAGCCCAAATAGAACCGCACCAAGTGTGCTTATAACCAACGAATTACAACTCCTCGTAGCATAGAAGAGTAACTCACAGATCATTTTAGAAAATGAATAAGCTCAACAACAACCGAATGGCACATCCCTCAACAATAGCAGTATGGAGCCAACCAATCTGGCTTGGTGTAGAATACACATCCTAATTGGGCCTAACAATGGACTCCCAAATCAGCTCTAGTCACCCACAGATATATAAATAACCTCCGAAAGTCCACAATGACTGAATCATAATACATTCTATCATCTGGCTAGCTTCGGCCACAACTTCACAGTCCACAACTATGAAACAATCTGCTCTTGAGAACTCCCAAACTCCAAATCCCTAGAATAGACAAATCACCATATTTTATCCCAACTCCACCGCCCGAATGTCTAACACATCCCACATACACGATCATCCTACGAGGAATACTTCTATAATTCTTTGGTGACACAAAGCAAAATTTGAATATCAGCAACCGATCAACTAGGAGAGTGTCGCAATACCAATGAAGTATCCATAAATCAAAACACATTGCCCCTTCTGAAATGTTTGCTCTAATCAAGCCATACAAAATAGTAATATCATTTACCTAGTCATCTAAAACCGTCCATGGTGCCTAAGAATTCTATGACCTTCCCTTCAAAACTGACATGTGACCTCACTCATGCAAATCTCAATCCCACACAACACACCGCATATACCATGCTATTATATGAAAAATGCAAGAACTTCATAGTCCACTCCGAGTCACAAGCAACTACATACTCAATTAGCCAAACATACTGAATTAGCTAAGGACCTTCCATATGATTTCATCTAGGAGAAATTCACTATCCGCCACATGCTCTTCATGCCAGCAGGAAAACAAATACCCCTCGAATCCTTCGTAAAAACCATTGAGAACTCTTCGAACCTATTTGCACAAAACCAAGCTATCAGAACCGAATCACTCTCACTCAACTCAGCTGCGCAGGTCGCCAAAACCCAAGAGCATTGCAACGAAACACTTGTGGAGAGTAGCCACATCATAAGTACCTAAAAAACCGATTATATCCATTACTGTGCTGATCCGATGTACTACCACGCTATCCTATTTCTCCAAGTCCCTTCCAAATTGCCTTCAAATTGATACTTCTCCTTGCTGGAACACCACGATCATTAACCAAAATTCACCACACAAGAGACCCTAGTATAAAACCACAACGCCCTAAGGCCCATAAGCCGCTGACTTCCCTTTTAAGCACCCCGAAGCACCACAACCGAGACACCTACTCTAAAGAGACCTTATGTGAACCTAAAACTGTTTCCTTTACTTACTTGATATTGAAATGCATAATCCCCAATAATATAAAAATGCCACAAGTCTCGACACTGTTCAATGTAACTCTCAGTTTCTAGCCATATACCAATCTTGAAAATTCCAAATCTCTACATTTAAATCTCGAATCCATTAGAACCATTCTCGAGAGTCATCCACTCTTCTCAAATCTCAATTAAACTGACCAAACAGACTGAACGACCTGTGCCCCATTAGCACACCAACACCCAAGGGAGTAACCCACACTCTTAAGCAACTGAGAAATTCCTACTCCATGCACACTACATCCTTCACGACTAACCACTCAATCATTCCATGACTCCCATATACCCGTAGAGTGTAATACAACCCATATCCAAAACTTCCCTTACTCGAGTCATCCTCAATCTCAACACATGCAGTCATAACTGATTCACCAGTATACCTCAAACCGAAACCAATACAATGCATAACCGTGCAATCAACTCATCGATAGCAGACTCTCCCACTTTGCTCAAAGCCATAGATCAAAACACACAATAACTCACAATGCCCATACTTTATTACTGCCAAAATACCCCGGTGCGATTCGACTAAATCCTTCATCAGCTCATGCAACACAAACCATCTAGTACCTCAAATCTTCTGCAAATCTCGCATTCACCCTCGTGATGGTTAAGCCAACTTCCATAAGCAGTCCAAACTCAAATTGCAACACATATAATTCGCGGGTAAAGGAGAACTTTCTATAAAAACAACATAGGGACTGCACAACCTCATGACACCTAGCGGAGGTAACCCACCTGCTTTTCCTCAAGCTGACATCTCTCTATACTCTTCCACAGCCATAACTATTATGCAATCACTTAATCTTCTTGAGTCTCAACTCATAACACGACATGAAATCTACTGCACTCCACAAGCAAGGAACATGAAAGGTCCTTCAACACACCCATAACTTGAGGCCATACGCCAAATCAAGACAGCAATCAAACACCAATATTCTTGCTACATCTCAAGTAAACTCTTCTTGTCACATTCGAACAATCTAAACACATCTCGCAGTCACATCATACTCACCACATAGTCATCCAATCAGCAATTCCACTAACAGGAACAACACCAAACATATAAGTCCCAAAAGCGCGTACTCACTCAACCGAAATCTCCGTGCTCAAGCTGGCATCAAAACCCAGCCTCAAGTCCTCTACACTGGCCTATCATCAGCACGCCAAAATCGCATATCACACCTCAACCATGGAATCAAAGCCGTCATTGCACAACTGATATCGAGCGCTCATGTGCGCATACGAATGCGTGGAAGGAATTCAAAAGGTTACGCTTCAAGATGAATCAATGCTGCATGATAAGGAAAGAAAGATGAGAAGCATATCCTAAATGTCCTGTAGCCTCTCGAAGATAGGTATGGACGTCATCATACCGATCCGCAAGACTCTACTAGACACTTGCTCATGAGTTGTAGAACCTATGAACCTAGAGCTCTGATACCACCTGTCAAGACCCCCCAATCCACTAGTCATGATGACACCTAACGCAACCCGCTAGGTAAGCCAATTAATATCTAACCAATTCCAATAACAATTAATAAAGCGATTAAGTAAAGAAATATTTGAATCTTATACATTCCCCAAGGACTGGCAGTACAAATCATGAGCTTCTAACAATAGAATTTACAAAGCTGAAATGAAATAAATACATCGTCTGTTTGAAAAGTACATAAATAGAGTTTTATAGATCTAAAGCTACCACGAACAAGGGACAGATACAACCAGAATAAAGGTACATCTTCAATCCAGATCCCATCCAACACAGCAACATCAGCAACCAACATCTGCACGCAAGGTACAAAAGTGTAGTATGAGTACAACCGACCCCATGTACTCAGTAAGTAACAAACCTAACCTTAGGTTGAAAGTAGTGATGAGCTAACACAAGGTCAGGTCCAATACTAATATCCCACAACAGTTCATAGCAGTATAATACAAGTAATTAAAGATGTATCTCAGAAGTAAAATGCTCATCTTGTTCACAGTTCACGAAAATAGTCATGCTTTTCAAGTATCTTAGTGAAAACCCAAATCTTTTACCAAAAATGCCAAAAATACGAGTAAGTTTGAAACTATAATTTTTCCAAATATCCTTTCCACAATAAATAAGATGTTTCATTTACTTTCCAGATAACAAGTGTGAAATACCTCTCTATGCCCACATATCAATGTGTGTAAAAACAATCATGAATGACGTGATACCGTACAACATGAGGAAAAAAATGCATCTCTATGCATGTATGCCATGTGTGCATGCCAATGCCATGTATCTCAGAGATGAATCATGTACTCACACTCTTAGAGTACTCAATCTCACTGTCTCGCATCCTCTCTCACTATTATCAATGCTCAACACACTCAATCACTCAGCGCTGTACAATACCCGTTGCGATATGTAGCCCGATCCACATATTTATAGTCGACTGCGCTCACTGGGGGTCTGCAGACTCCGGAGGGGCTCCTTTCAGCCCAAGCGCTATATCGCTGCGGCGTGCAGCCCGATCCTATAAAAATATAATCAATAAATCGCTGCGGCGTGCAGCTCGATCCCATAATATATAATCAATATAACATGCTACGGCGTGCAGCCTGATCCTAAGATATCACTCTCACTCAGGCCGTCAGCCTCACTCAGTCATCAATCTCTTCAGTCTCACTCACCAGCTCACAATGTCATGAAACTAGCCCGACAACAATGATATGATGTATCAATAAATAATAACTGTGACTGAGATATGGTATGAATGCATCGATATGACTGAGTACGAAATATCAATGAAATCAGTGAGATGACAGTAAGAAACGACCACTATGGGTCCAAACAGTGTTGGCATAATGGCTAAACATGATATCTAGCATGATTGACAGCTCAACTACTTTATCACATGGTGGAAACACGGATACCAACATAATACGGACCTACTCGAGCCTCAAATCATACATAACGATATCAAAATGATGAACCGCACCTCAAAACAAAATCTATGAACTTTGAAACTTCAAACTTCCACAACCGATGCTGAAACCTATCAAATCACGTCCGATTGACCTCAAATTTTGCACACAAGTCACATTTGACATTACGGACCTGCTCCAACTTCCGGAATTGGAATCTAACCCCGATATCAAAAAGTCCACTAACGGTCTAACTTTCCAAAATTTTAACTTTCGCCATTTCGAGCCAAATTCAACCACGGACCTCCAAATCACAATCCGAACGTGCTCATAAGCTTAAAATCACCCAACGGGGCTAACAGAACCATCAACACTCTGTTCTGGGGGAAAATTCAAAAAAAGCCAAACTTGGTCACCTCTTTCGACTTAAAGCTTCAACAATGAAATTCATTCTTCCAAACTAATACGGAGCTACTCATGCCCGTAAACTACCGAGTGAAGTGCAAATAGTCAAAACAACTGGTCAGGTCATTACAATATTGAGCAGTACAATATCTACGAGGAAGAGAGATAAGATCAGCGGACGCCAAGCAGCTACCTTGATAGTCTCCAACTGGTACCGCACTGAGGTCTAACAGCCGCCGTGTCCGGAAGCACCTGGTTTTGCACACGAGGAGTAGAGTGTAGTATGAGTACAACCAACTCAATAAGTAACAAGACTAACCTCTGGGCTGAAAGTAGTGACTAGCTCCGCAGGTACAACCCAGTACATAAATAATGGTATAGCGATATAGGCATGTTTTCATGTTTAACAGTTAATCTCAGTACAAGTAAAATAGATCAATACTGCATGATATGAGGAATGTGACGTCTCAGTGGAAAGACCTCATGTACTACTGGTCACTAATCATTCGGTCACTCGGTACTGTTTATGGCCAATCCAGCCCGGGGATATTCCATCCCGAATATATATACACATCGACTGACAGTCAGTCTCTCAGTACCGTATAAGGCCATGCCAGCCCTGGGGTGATTTATCCCCAAATGTAACTGATACGTACAAGATCCATGTACAGGGAAATTCATCATAATATAAATAAGTAAGGCAAGTCCATGCCCTGAGAAGTCCATTCCGAATGCATAATCATCTACGCTCACTGGGGGAGTGTACAAACTCCGGAGGGGTTCCGGGCACCTTCAACCCAAGCGTGATATAAAACCGATATGGCCTGCTGAAGGCGGGTAACCTCGATCCATATAATGATAAAGCCTATAAGGCCTGCTGCAGGCGGGCAGCCCCGTTCCATATAATAATAATATATATAAGGCAAATATGGTCTGCTACAGGCGAGCAACCCCGATCCCATAAATATACTCACAATGGATGAACATAACTGAGTATGAAATATATATTGTTAAATATTCAACAGCAACACGACTCTGTGGGTCCCAAAATACCGGCATGTAGCCCCATCGTGATCTTTAATACGAGTCTCAGCTCAATTTTCCTAACACGTGAAAAATGTTTGGATAATAACATGATTCTTTAATTTTACAACTTCACAGAATTTGTTCAATTCACAATTTCTATGGTGCACATTTACACGCTCGTCAACTATCGTGTGCGTCAACTCCAAACAATTTATATAACACCAAATTCGGGGATTTATACCCTCAAAACAAAGTTTAGAAGTGTTACTTAACTCAAAGCGTGTAATCTCTTACTCTGCTATGCCTTTGCCTCGCGAATCGGCCTCCAAACGCCTCGAATCTAGTCATAAATAATTCGATTCAGTCAATATAATTTATTGGAATTTATTCCATATGAAAATATAAATTTTCCAACAAAAACTGGAATTTAACTCAAAAATTGCCCGCAGGGCCCACATCTACGAATCCGATGAAACTCAAAAAATCCGACAACCCCTTCAATTACGAGTCCAATTATACTAGTTTCACTAAAATCCGACTCCGAATCGACATCGAAATCTGAAAAATTCATTTTATGAAATTTCTACAATGTTCCCCAAATTTCCATCTCAACACTAATTAAATAATGAAAACAATAATATATTCATGTATATTGACCAAATCTGAGTTACAATCAATTACCCCAGTGTTTTTCCTTAAAAATCTCTCAAACAGCGCCACTTCCCAAGCTCCAATTTGTCAAAAATGGAAAATGGGACGAAGTCCCTCATTTTTTTTAACTTAAAGTTTCTGTCCAGGCGTGCGCCCGATCGCTGCCCCGGTCACGAACAGATGAATGAAACCAGATATAGAGATCACAAAAATTTCAGCAGCTGTTTAAGTCCAAATTTCTATCCGTTAAACATCCGAAACTCACCCGAGGCCCTCGAGACTTCAACCAAATGCACCAACAAGTCCTAAAACATCATACGAACTTAGTCTAAACCTCAAATCACATCAAACAACGCTAAAACCATGAATCATACCCCAATTCAAGTTTAATGAAAATTAAGAATTTCCAACTTCTACATACGATGCCGAAACCAAATAAATCAATTCCGACTGACCTCAAATTATGCACACAAGGCATAAATGACATAACAGAGCTATGAAAATTTTCAGAACTAGATTCCAACCCCGATATCAAAAAGTCAACTCCCCGGTCAAACATCCAAACTTAAATTCCAATTTTAGCCATTTCAAGCCTAATTTAACTCCGGACATCCAAAACAAATTTCGGACACGCTCCTAAGTCCAAAATCATCATACGGAGCTATTGGAATCATCAAAACTTTTTTTCGGGGTCATTTACACATAAGTCGACATCCAGTCACTATTTTAACTTAAGCTTTAAACCTTGGAACTAAGTGTTCTAATTCATTCCAAAACCTCACCGGACCCGATCCAATCACCCCGACAAGTCACATAACAGTTGTAAACCATAAATTGAGTAGTAAATGGGGGAACGAGGTTGAAATACTCAAAATGACCGGTCAGGTCGTTACATTCTACCCTATTTAAACATACGTTCGTCCTCGAACGTGCCAATAGTTGTTTCCAAGCCATCACATCACTATTCCATCTTACTACGCACACACCCAGGGGTGATCCCACGCCACCCTATTCCATATAGGAGTGGCAATATCACGTAATTGAAGATCATTACTTCAACCTTAGCCCATAAACCTTGGTATTCAATTTCCAACATTCAGAATTTCTTTTCAAAACCCGAATCTCACATCTACACACTGTATAAGTTTGAACAAGCTGTATCAAGCCATAACCATAACCCCAGATATTATCAGTAACATACTACACAACTCGCATGCTCGAAGCACCAATCCCGATCATAGTAACTAATCCAAACTAAACTGGTAATAGTATTAAACCCCATATCAAGCCAACCATCATTCCAAAACCTTCGTACACTGCTGATATTAAAAGAAACATGTGGAATCTCATAACCACTTATTAGATCAACAAGTCATGGAGCTCTCTCGCCCCAACCCGAACCATAATCACTTTCTAAGCTGACTTTTGATGTCATCCTCCAAAATATACCGTAACCAAATCCGATAGTACACATTCTAGGCCCAATGACCTTATATTATTAAATACAACTATCCCACAGACATGTCACACCAATATAACTCAAGCCACAACTGTGCAACCCGTGTACCCAAAAATGGAAAATGTCTCAAAGAAGAGTACCGTATTGCGAGTTCAACAGGCACCACCACAACTGCAATGCTATAAGCTCATTATATATAGTAGAACCAAGACACACAAATTTAATAGCAGTAACTAGCTCTTCTAGAGCTCACATTAACATCACTCGCACGGACAACTCACGTGCTATAGTATCAATATCTGGACCCGCACGAACAACTCACGTGTCAATAATATCAGTTATGGATCTGCACAGACAACTCACGTGCCAATAATATAATCAGCATTTGCCATAAGCCTCCAGTCCAAGCATATCATACAGGAGCAATCAAATAAGTACACATGTATATGATAAATGAATTAAGAATCTCATGCTCCTCGACTGGTATAAATAACACGCCATAGAGTAGGCAGGGGTAAAGTGTGCTATCACCACTCAAATCGGCAAGTTAACGCAGAAATATTAACTACCCAATTTATTCACGGAATTAGTCTCTTTGTAACCACAAGTGTAGTCCAGATAGTTCTCGACAAAAGTACGAATACGAGAAACGTTATAATTGTATGCTTAACAGTCAACTCTTGGCATATCATAGCCTAGGAATTCTTCTGAGTATGAATACTTGCTCCGACGCCCACACATGGGCTCAAACCATACATATATGCGTACTCATAGCGCGTAGCTATAACAAATAATTAACACAACTAGTGCCTCTATTGAGTTTAAATAAAAACACTCACCTCAAACACTAGGACACATGAATCACCGTAACTGATCCCAGCTCTAGCACTCGAATGACTAACACATCTTTCATGCACGATCATCCCATTAGGAATACTTTCATAATTCTTCTGTGTCGCATAGCGATAATTGGAATATCAGCAGGCTATCACCCAGGTGAGTACCGCAATACCGATGAACATCCGTAAGTCAAAATACAATGCGCCTTCTGAAATACGCACCCTTCTCAGGGATTACCGAGCAGTTATAACATTAATCAAAATATCTAAAACTGAACATTCTATCCCGAATTCGTGACCTTCCCTTCAAGGATAAATTGCCACCTTGTACATGTAAATCTTAATCCCGCACAACACACCACATCTATCATGCCATCATGTGACAAGCACAAGAATCTCATTATTAACTCTGGTAACTAGCAAATTACATACCCGGCCATTTAGAAACCTTCCTCTTGCTTTCTTCCAGGAGGAAATCACAATACACAACACGTTCCCCACACCGGTAGAAAATATCTAGTTCAAACCATGGTAGAAACCATCAAGAATACTTTTAAATCTATTTGCACCTAATCAAGTTATCAGAACTAAATTCCTTTAACTCGACCAAGCGACGCAAGTCACCAAACCCAAGAATATTGCCACCAAAACATCTGCAGAGCCTCACCACATCATAATTACCCTCAAGTTGACACTTCTCCTTGTCAGAACACTACGATCCTTACCCAAAGCTCACTACAAGACATCTTAATGTAAAACCATACCGCCCTAAGGCCCATAAGCTACTGCATTCTTCTTAAGCACCACAAAAGTACCACAACCGACACACCCACTCTGAAGGACCTTATGGGAATTTTACGATTATTTCTCTTTCCGTTTTATACTGAAATGTAGAATTCATGGTCATAAAGAATTACTACAGGTCCTGATACCATCCAATGTAAATAACCGATTATGGCTATATATAATTTCTGAAAAATTTTCAATTGACACATATACATTTTGAATCCATAAGAACCCTTTCGAAAGTCACCCAATATGCTCAAAGCTAAATTGCACCGCCCAAACGGGCCGAAAGGCACAAGCACCATTAGCACAACAGCCCCAAAGAAGTAACCCTGCCTTAATACCACTAATCAAATTCATACTTCGTGCGTACTAAATCCTTCAAAATAACAATTTAATCATTTCATGATTTTTTTTCATATTTTCATAAATTGCAATATAACCTGCATTCAAGAAATTTTCTTACTCGAGTCATCCCCGATATCAACCTCTGCAAGTCATAACTAATCAACAAGTATGCCTCGGACCAAAACCAATATCGCACATAAGCGTGTAATCAAATCGTAGATAGCAGACTCCCCCACTTGGCTCAAAGCCATATAACAAAACATCTGATAACTCACCATACCCTTACTCTACTATTGTCATAATCCCGCAGTCAATTCCACAAATATTCTTCACAAGATCAGGTAACACAACCCATAAAATACCTCAAATCATATACTAAGCTCGCCTTCATCCCCGTGACGGTCAAGTCAACTTTCTCAACTAATCCAAACTCAAACTTCAACGCATATACCCCGCTGGGAGAAAAGAAACCCTCCACTCAACATTATAAGGAACACATATACATAGATTACTCCGCAGGAGATAACCCACATGCTTAGCCTCAAATTGGCATCTTGCTATACACTTTCGTAGCCACAATTACAACTGAATCACTTAATATTTCTGAGTTTGAACTCATCAACAGGACATGAAAATCTACTTCGCTATACAATTAAACAACATGATAGATCCCTCAACGCACACACAACTCAAGACCGTATGTCACATCAAAACAGGAAGCAAGTACCCAATAGCGAACTCTTGAGTCACAAGTAAACTTTATTTGTCTCATTCAACCCATCTGAACACATACCGCATTCACATGATACCCATCATATAGTCATTCAACCGCTCATCGAGCCACAAATTCCACTCATAGGGATACTACCGAACGCATAAGTCCAAACACACAAGTTCTCACAACCAACTTGTCACGATCGAATTTTCCCTCCGTTGGGTATCGTGATGGCACCTAGTCTTAGGGACTAGGTAAGCCTAACATTAATCGAAGCAACAACATTATTTAAATAACATCTAAAAATTTGAAATAGAAATACCTTAAATTTACAATTCCCAAAACTGGTAATATAAGTCATAAGCTCTATAGAGTGTTTGCTAGAAAACTTCTAAATACAACTGTCCAGAAATAAGAATAAACAGTGCAAAACAAAAATTTGAAGGTGACTCCGAAGCCTGCGAACACAGCAACAGGTTCACCTTGAGTCTCCACAACAATGACCTGCACAACTACTAATGAACACATACCTGGATCTGCACAAAAATATGAAGAAGTGTAGAATTAGCACACCACAGCGGTGCCCAGTAAGTATTAAGACTAACCTCGGTGGAGTAGTGACGAGGAACAGTCAAGATGCCCACTAGTCTAATAAACTGAACAAGTATAAGTATATGAATAGCAGAAATATGATATCTACATAAAGGCTATGCAATATGGCTCACAATACAGTAATGGCAATAAGAAAGGAAACAACAAGTATCAGCGGAATACCATAAAATTGACACAGAAAAGTGAATGGAAAATAACCTAAATCCGGAATCACAAATACAGCAAGGATAAGTAATAACTCAGCAACTACAACCGCTTTTACATCAGGTTATAGTCATCAAACTCCTCCAGGTACCGAACCTCGGACAATCACAACTCACGGGTCTCACTACCTGAACCCTAACACTTGGCATCCTGTGCCCTCATTACACTTCTTAACTGCACTGATGACTCACGTGCCAATAGAGCCATTCTCACATAGAAGGCAAGTAAACAAGGGTGAGCATATATGCTCAAGAATATCAAGAACACCTCTTATCTGATAAGAGTGTTTAACTACGTGTATGCTTGTGCAAGTGTCCTAACATAGTTCATACCAGCAAATAAGAATAAGGAAAAAGAACAGACAGCACGTAGAATATTTTCTCATAGGTCTCACAAGATAAAGCTCACAGAGGTAAGTGTACCACTACACAATATCAACAACAAGAATGCCACCAGGCCATCACAAATCAATTCCGGACACAGCCCACCTTGTCTCGCCACGTGTGCAATAATAAAGTAAGTGCCCGCCTTGTCTCACCACACGTGCATAACAATGTTCCCACTTTGTCTCGCCACATGCGCAACCCCCCCTCCCCCCCCACACACACAGACACACACACACACACATATATATATATATATCCCGCCTTGTCACGTCACATGTGTAAATATCAGTAGTAACAATCGCACGACAGAAACCTCGTGCAACCCCATAATAACAACCGCACAATAGAAACCTCGTGCATAACAATAACCATAACCGCACGGCTGAAACCTCATGCATCACCACAATAAGTACAACATCAACAATGATAATAATACAATGATACGACAAATACGTCAATTCAGAAATTCTAGAACTTAAGGAAACGAAGGAACTAATCAATAAGGAGTAGCCACAATAGAGAATGCTAGTCATAATAAGAACAACTCAACAAGAAAGGAAATATTATGTAACAACGGTCCACAATGTACAGTTCGTCAACGAGTGAGCTAACAGAAGACGAATAATTCCAAATAAGGACAAGCCAACAAAAATATGGGATATCTAACTTCTTTTAAGGCTGGGCAATTAAGAAAGAGATACAACAATTTCAATTAAGGATAGGGAGCAGAAAGATAATCGTAGCCTCAATTAAGGATGAACAATTATAAAAGAGATAATTATAACTTCAAATAAAGATAAGCAGTTAGGGGAAAGATAACATGGTAATATAAGAGATAATAATTTCAGTTAAGGCACATATGAATCGAATGAACAACAAGAGTGGATCATGAAGCAATTAATTCCAACTAGAGTAGGCAGAAGTGAAACTGGAAATTAAGAAACGTAATCGTAAGGAGAACAACTGCATATTCAATGAATATAAGGACCTAAGAATCCCTAAAAGGCCAATTTTCCACCAATAAGTCTGGGCGCGTACTCATCACCTCGCGTACACAGACTACAATTAGCATAGAAGACTCAAATCCTAACGGGTAGTTCCCCCACACGAAGTAAGGCAAGAT
The DNA here is from genome assembly GCA_000715115.1 of Nicotiana otophora. NCBI lineage: Eukaryota > Viridiplantae > Streptophyta > Magnoliopsida > Solanales > Solanaceae > Nicotiana > Nicotiana otophora. The sequence goes on along the minus strand of AWOL01S0026010.1, from coordinate 47,551 downwards.
ACTTAGCTCAAAGAAGATAGACCGATACTCAAAAATGAACTTCTTGGGTGAAATGACTTCCGGACGGCTCAAATCTAACCAAAATAACTTCAAAGCACAAATAAAACTCATAAGGAACTATTTCGGACCATAAAGCCTCAATCTTTATCAAAATCTAAAAATCGGTCCAATAGTCGGCCCCCCTCCCGCACCTGGGAACCCGACAAATTTCACAAAACCCGAACACCCATTCCGATACGAGTTCAACCATAATAAAATTACCAAATTCCGATAACATTTCATCCCTCAAATCATGATTTTTCATTTTAAAATTTTCTTTAAAAACTGCCATTTTCCTCAACTCAAAACACATATTAAATGATAAAAATAAAGATAGAATCATGGAAATAAATAAATTCTAGGTGAAGAACACTTACCCAATCGATTTGTTTGAAAAACCCACAAAGAATCGCTCAAAATCGAGTTCTACAAATCAAAATGTGATAAAAATGGCCTAACCCTCGATTTGGAAAAACTTATATTCTGCCAGGTCTAAAAGCATCGCGATCGCGAAGAGGAAATGGCTACTGCCCAGAATTGATGTTGTGCGATCGCGAACAAGAATGTGCGATCACGAAGAACAAAATTAATGGCCCACGAACTGGGCTACGCGAACGCGTGAAACGACATGTGAACGCGAAGAAGGAGAAAGCAGACCTTCGCGACCGCGAATGGAATCACGCGAACGCGAAGAACAATAATTCATTCTGCATAAATTGCACTACGTGAATGCGAGGGAACAGATGCCAACGCGAAGAAGGAGAAGGCAGACCTTCGCGATCACGAACGTGATCATGCAAACGCGAAGAACAACGAATTCCTCCGCCAAATTTACTCTTCGCAAATGCGATGGAAGGGACGCTAACGCGATTAAAGAAACCAGATGACAGAAAACAACAATTCAAAAATAGAAGGAAATGGCCCGTAGCCCATCTGAAACACACCCGGGGCCCCCGGGACCCCGTCTAAACACACAAACAAGTTCCATAACCTAACACGGACTCACTCGAGGTCTCAAATCATATCGAACAATGCCGAAAATATGAATCGCACCATGAATCGAACTTAAGAACTTTCAAAACTTCCAACTTCAAAAACTCGTGCCAAAACCTATCAAACCAATCCGGAATGACGTCAAATTTTGTAGGAAAGTCCCAAATAACATAACGGAGTTGTTCCAACTCTCGGAATCACATTCCGACCCTGATATCAAAATGTCCATTTTTGGTCCAAAATTCCAAAAATTTGACTTTTTCCATTTGAAGCCTAAATCAGCTACAGAGCTCATGTTTACAGTCCGGACACACTCCCAACTCCAAAATCTCCCAACGGAGCTAACGAAACCGATAGAACTCCATTCCGGAGTCGTTTTCACATAGTTCCGACTACGGTCAAAATTCTAAGACTTAAGCTTCCATTTTAGGGATCAAGTGTCCCAAATCACTCTGAATCATCCGGTAACTGAATTCAACCACGCACACAAGTCAATACACATAATATGAAGCTGCTCAGGGCCTTATGTCGCCGATCAGGACTTAAATTCTCAAAATGACCGGCCGGGTCGTTACATCCTTCCCCTCTTAAACAAACGTTCGTCCTCGAACGTGCCAAGAATCACCTTGAAGTCTTCAAATTACTCAAAGCACATATCCAACATAGACATGCAGGGGACCCCACGTCACCCCAATCCACATAAGCCTGACGACTCCATCCCAACTGTAATTTATCCTTTCTATCAACTCTGATAAGCCTTAGAGTCAAAATTTTCACCTTCCGTTTATCTTCAAAAGACCCGATTGTAAATTCATAACCGGTATCAGTCTCAACCAGCTGTAATGACTCATGCCTAAAACCAAAAGGTATGACCACACAACAAGACACACCACACATAGGCCTATAGTAATATTTCTGATCACAATAGCTGCCCGCAATCAAAACCAGCACCGACAATTAGCCTCATATCCGTTAGAACCCTGTTTCAACCCTCCACATTACTGACAACGATGCAAGAAACATGAAGACCCCTTAACTATACACCCAAATCAATAAGTCGCAACTGACACCACCGGACGCACACCCCGCAAGCTAAAACTCAAGAAGCACATAATGAAAATGACTGAACATGTAACATAAGAGAAATATCAAACAAGTTCGACAAGCATAACTCTCTAACAGTACCATACTAAGAATCAATTTAAAAGGAAAATTCAAAGTACATGAACAAATCATAAGGATCTCATCCTGGTATAACTTCCACCGCGGCATGCAGCCCGGCTCAAACATATCAAATCACATGGAGTCGCGAGGGTCTCTCCCTCAACTCTGAATCAGAAGTACAATACACATCATACCAGTGGAAAACTTCCACTAACTCAATTCTGCCAATAAAATCACAACACTTACTAAACCCTCACCCCGATAGAGTATCAAATCACAAATCGTAACCAATTTACCCAGGAATCACCTCAAACCTGTCATAATAGACAACATAAATTCACTTATAGTCTCGTAACTTTCAATAATGAATTAAAACAACGATAGACATTGCTATCACTCATAGAATCTCCCAACAAGGGTAAACACCTAAACATAATACTAAGTCATGAACACACCCATAGGTGGGATAACAAATAGGAGAACTCACCCTGATAAGCAGAATCGAATCAAAATACGAATGGTGCCCTTCTGTAACAAATTAAAAGCATACCTGTATGACATCATGTAGCGCAGCAGCCTCCAGCCTACTATATGAGACACATAATTGGGATGGGCCTTCCCCTCTTGGGCGCCCTCTACTTGCCTGAATACCCTGCTGTGACACATTTTTCTGAAGTCTAGGACAATCTCTCACCCTGTGGCTGGTATCTCCACGCTCAAAACAACCTCTCTACCGATACGGCTATGGGAACTGTGCGGTACGGGTAATCTGAGACCCATGAGCACCTGAAACACTGTGCGAAGCCTGAAGTACAAACTTAACTGGCTGACCCACAAAACCTCTACCATGTCGTACCCTGCCTCCAAATTAAGGACCAGTAGATCTCTCCGGTCTAAGAGGACTCCTCACCTCCCTGTGCTCTCTCTCCCGATTTCACCTGTACTCTATCTCATGGCCCCGCATGTCCACTCTCTCCTGATCCCACGTGCCCTCTACACGGCGAGCGATCCCTACCACCTACTGTAATGAAACATCTGACTCTAACTCACATGCCATGCTGAACCGAATATCATGCCTAAGTCTCTCAATGAATCTATGTGCACACTCTCTAACTGTGGTGAACAAAACAGGTGCATGTCTGGCCAAATAACTAAATCTAACGGCATACTCTGATACTGACATAGTGCTCTGGCGCAGCCGCTCAAACTCCACGTGCTATGCATCTCGAAGGGACTGAGGTACAAACTCTCTCAGGAACATCTCTGAGAACTGAACCCACGTAAGTGAAGCTAACTCGGTTGGGCTACACAACTCATATGCCCGTCACCAATGATAAGCCGCTCCCCTGAGCTGGAACGTAGTAAAAACAACCCCGCTCATCTCCACAATACCCATACTATGGAGAATGCGGTTACACTCTTCCAGAAAACCCTGTGCACTCTTTGAAGCCAAACCTCTGAATGTAAGAGGGTCATATTTCTTGAACTTTTCAAGTCTAAGCTCATCTTCATCAGATGTTACTGCCCTGACCACGGGCTGAATTGGAACCACAGGATGTGTTTCCAGGACATCTGGAACCTGACCAACATGAAACTCGCTGCTCTGGGGTGTGGGCGGAGGGAGTCTAGGTTCCTCCCCGGTCTGTGAAGTAGCTGGTGTAACCGAAATCAACCCTGCATGAGCCAATGTTCCAAACATGCTCAAGAACTGTGCTAAGTCTCTTGAAGTCCGGGGGTAACAGCAGGCACCTCCGGTACCTGCTGCCCAATTGGAACTACTGGCGGCTCCTCAACTGCTGCTCTGCTAAATGCTTTCGCTGCGGTACTTACTCCGCGTCGGCCTCTTCCTCTGCCTCTAGGAATACCTATTCCGGGAGCAGCGTCGTCGATAATTGCAGCTCGTATCCTCACCATCTGTGAGAGAATGGAATGATAAAAGTTCAAACTTCGAGATCAATAAACTCGCATGATAGGAATGAAGGAAGTGAGATTGTCTTAGTAGTTCCGTAGCCTCTCGAGATAAGTACAGATGTCTCCGTACCGATCCGCAAGATTCAACTAAACTCACTTATGACTCGTAGCATCTACTAACCTAGAGCTCTGATACCAACTTGTCAGGACCCAAATTCCCCTCCATTGGGTATCGTGATGGCACCTAGACTTAGGGACTAGGTAAGCCTAACATTAATCAAAGCAACAACATTATTTAAATAACATCTAACAATTTGAAATAGAAATCCCTTAAATTTACAATTCCCAAAACCGGTAGTACAAGTCATAAGCTCTACAGAGTGTTTGCTAGAAAACTTCTAAATACAACTGTCCAGAAATAAGAATAAACAGTGCAAAACAAAAATTTGAAGGTGACTCCGAAGCCTGCGAACGTAGTAGCAGGTTCACCATGAGTCTCCACAGCAACGACCCGCACAACTACTAACTAACAGATACCTGGATCTGCACAAAAATGTAAAGAAGTGTAGAATGAGCACACCACAGCGGTGCCCACTAAGTATCAAGACTAACCTCGGTGGAGTAGTGATGAGGAACAGTCAACACACCCACTGGTCTAATAAACTGAACAAACATAAGTATATGAATAGCAGAAATATGATATCTACATAAAGACTATGCAATATGGCTCACAATACAGTAATGGCAATAAGAAAGGAAACAACAAGTATCAGCGGAATACCATAAAAATGACACAGAAAAATGAATGGATCACAACCTAAATCCGAAATCACAAATACAGCAGGGACAAGTAATAACTCAGCAACTACAACCGCTTTTACATCAGGTTTTATTCATCAAACTCCACGAGGTACCGAACCTCGGACAATCACAACTCACGGGTCTCAATACCTGAACCCTAACACTTGGCATCCTGTGCCCTCATTACACTTCATAACCGCACTGATGACTAACATGCCAATAGAGTCATTCTCACATAGAAGGTAAGTAAACAAGGGTAAGCATCTATGCTAAACAATATCAACAACACCTCTTATCCGATAAGAGTGCTTAGCTACGTGTATGCTTGTGCAAGTGTCCTAACATAGTCCATACCAGCAAATAAGCATAAGGAAAAAGAACGGACATCACGTAGAATATTTTCTCACAGCTCTCACAAGATAAATCTCATAGAGGTAAGTGTACCACTACACAATATCAACAACAAGAATGCCCCCAGGCCATCACAAATCATCACAAATAAATCCCGGACACAACCCACCTTATCTCACAACGTGTGCAATAATAAAGTAAATGCCTGCCTTGTCTCGCCACACGTGCATAACAATGTTCCCACCTTGTCTCGCCACATGCGCAANCCCCCCCCCCCACATATATATATATAAATATATATATATATCCCACCTTGTCACATCACATGTGAAAATATCAATAGTAACAATAGCACGACAAAAACCTCATGCAACCCCATAACAACAACTGCGCGGCAGAAACCTCGTGCATCACCACAATAAGTACAACATCAACAATGATAATAATACAATGATACGACAAATAAGTCAACTCAGAAATTCCAGAACTCAAGGAAACGGCAGAACTAATTCACAAGGAGTAGCCACAATAGAGAATAATAGTCATAATAAGAACAGCTAAACAATAAAGGAAATATTATGTAACAATGGTCCACAAGAAACGTAATCGTAACAAGAACAACTGCATATTCAATGAATATAAGGACCTAAGAATCCCTAAAAGGCCAATTTTCCAAAAATAAGTCCGGGCACGTACTCATCACCTCGCGTACACAGACTACAATTAGCATAGAAGACTCAAATCCTAAAGGGTAGTTCCCCCACACAATGTAAGGCAAGATACTTAGCTTACAGAAGACAGACCGATACTCAAAAATGAACTTCTTGGGTGAAATGACCTCCGGACGGCTCAAATCTAACCAAAATAACTTCAAAGCACAAATAAAACTCTTAAGGAACTATTCCGGACCATAAAGCTTCAAGATTTATCAAAATCAAAAAATCGGTCCAAAAGTCGACCCCCGGCCCGTACCTCGGAACCCGACAAATTTCACAAAACCCGAACACCCATTCCGATACGAGTTCAACCATAATAAAATTACCAAATTCCGATACCATTTCGTCCCTCAAATCATGATTTTTTATTTTTAAATTTTCTTCAAAAACCACCATTTTCCTCAACTCAAAGCACAAATTAAATGATAAAAATAAAGATAGAATTATGAAAATAAATAAATTCTAGGTGAAGAACAATTATCCAATCGATTTGTTTGAAAAACCCACAAGGAATCGCTCAAAACCGAGTTGTACAAGTCAAAATGCGATAAACATGGCCTAACCCTTGATTTGAAAAAGCTTATATTCTGCGCAGGCCTGAAAGCATCGCGATCGCGGAAGAGGCGCTGCGATCGCGAAGAGGAAATGGCTACTGCCCGGAATTGATGTTGTGTGATCGCGAACAAGAATGTGCGATCGCAAAGAAAGGAATTAATGCCCCATGAATTGGGCTACGCGAACACGTGAAACGGCACGCGAACGCGAAGAAAGATAAAGCTGACCTTCACGATCGCGAATGGAATCACGCGAATGCGAAGAACAATAATTCATTCTCCACAAATTGCACTACGCGAAAGTGGGGGAACGGATGCGAACGAGAAGAAGGAGAAGGCAGACCTTCGCGATCGCGAACATGATCATGCGAACGCAAAGAACAACGAATTCCTCCTCCAAAATTACTCTTCGCTAATACGAAGGAAGGGACGCGAACGCGATTAAGTAAACCAGATGATAGAAAACAACAATTCAAAAATAGAAGAAACTGTCTTGTAGCCCATCCGAAACACACCCGAGGCCCTCGGGACGCCGTTTAAGCACTCAAACAAGTTCCATAACCTAACACGGTCTCACTCAAGGTCCCAAATCACATCAAACAACGCCAAAAATATGAATCGCACCATGAATCGAACTTAAGAACTTTCAAAACTTCCAACTTCAAAAATTCGTGCCGAAACCTATCAAACCAATCTGGAATGACGACAAATTTTGCAGGTAAGTCCCAAATAACATAAAGGAGTTGTTCCAACTCTCAGAATCGCATTCCTATCCCGATATATAAAAGTCCACTTCCGGTCCAAATCTCCAAAAAATCGACTTTCGCCATTTGAAACCTAAATCAGCTACAGACCTCAGATTCATAGTCCGGACACTCTCCTAAGTCCAACATCACCCAATGGAGCTAACGGAACCGACGGAACTCCATTCCGGAGTTGTTTTTACATAGTTCCGACTACGATAAAAATCCTAAGACTTAATCTTCCATTTTAGGGACCAAGTGTCCCAAATCACTCTGAATCATCCGGTAACTGAATTCAACCATGCATGCAAGTCAATACACATAATACAAAGCTGCTCAGGGCCTTATGCCGCCAATTAGGGCTTAAAATTCTCAAAACGACCGGCTGGGTCGTTACACAAAACTACCGAGCTTAAGCCGATGTTTAAACCTGGACTCAAGTCTTCCAAACTGACCCATCACCAAAACACAGAATACTCATCTCGAACCTCATTCATGGAATCACAATCCGATGATGCACAGACGATACTGAGCGCTCACGAATGCATGGAAGGGATTCAAACAGTTATGTTTCAAGTTGAATCAATGTCGCACGATAGAATACAAGAAAGTGAAATTTCCTAAGGGTTCGGCAGCCTCTCGAAGATAAGTACAGACGTCTCCGTACCGATCTGCAAGACTGTACTAAACATGCTCATGACTCGTGAGACCTGTGTAACCTAGGCTCTGATACCAACTTGTCACGACCTAAAATCTCACATGTAGTGATGGCGCCTATCTCAATACTAGAAAAACCGACAATCTCAATAAAACACCATATATTTGAATTTGAAAAAATAATATTTAAATTCAGCGGAAGAAATCTCACAAATATAGATATAAACACTCCCAAAACCTGGTGTCACTGAGTACATGAGCATCTAAATGAATATAAAGCCTGGCTGATTAAAAACACTGTCTGAAAATATAGAACAATACAATATCTTCAAGGAAAAGAGACAAGGTGAGCGGACGCCAAGCAGCTACTTTGATAGTCTCCAATTGGTAACACACTGAGGTCTAACAATCGTCGTGTTCGGAAGCACCTGGGTCTGCACAGGAGGTGCAGAGTGTAGTATGAGTACAACCAACTCAATAAGTAAAAAGACTAACCCCTGGGCTTAAAGTAGTGACGAGCTCCGTAGGTACAACCCAGTACATAAATAATGGTACAGAAATGTAGGCATGTTTTCAAGTTCAACAATTAAACTCAATACAAACAAAATAGATCAATACTGTATGATATGAGGAATGTGACGTCTCAGTGGAAAGACCTCATGTACTACTGGTCACTAATCATTTGATCACTCGGTACTGTTTATGGCCAATCCAACTTGGGGATATTCCATCCCGTATATATATAAACATCGACTGACAGTCAGTCACTCAGTACCGTATAAGGCCAATCCAGCCCTGGGGTAATTTATCCCCAAATATAACTGATACAGACAAGATCCATGTCCGGGGAAATTCATCATAATATAAATAAGTAGCAAGTCCATCTCTTGGGAAGTCCATCATGGATATATAATCATCTACACTCACGGGGGGTGTGTACAGACTCCGGAGGGGCTCCTTCAGGCAGGCATGATAAATCATCTGCAGGCAGGCATCCCCGATCCATATAATGATAAAGCCTATAAGGCCTGCTGTAGGCGGGCAGCACCGTTCCATATAATAATAATATATATAAAGCCAATATGGCCTGCTGCAGGTGGACAACCTCGATCCCATAAATATACTCACAATAGATGAACATGACTGAGTATGAAACATACATTTTTAAAACAATTAAATTCAACAGTAACACCACCCTGTGGGTCCCAAAATATCGGCACGTATCCTAATCATGATCTTTAATACGAGTCTCAGCCCAATTCTCCTAACACGTGGAAAATGTTCGGATAATAACATGATTCTTTAATTTTACAACTTCACAGAATTTGTTCAAGTCATAATTTCTATGGTGCACGTCCACACGCTCGTCAACTATCGTGTGCGTCACCTCCAAACAATTTATATAACACCAAATTCGGGGATTCATACCCTCAGAACCAAGTTTAGAAGTGTTACTTACCTCAAACCATATAATCTCTTACTCCGCTATGCCTTTGCCTCACGAATAGGCCTCCAAACGCCTTGAATCTAGTCATAAATAATTCAATTCAGTCAATACAATTGATTGGAATTTCTTCCATATGAAAATACAAATTTTCCAACAAAATCCGAAATTTAACTCAAAAATCGCCCGTGGGGCCCACGTCTCGGAATCCAACTAAACTCACAAAATCTGACCACCCCTTCAATTAGGCGTACCCCCAGTCGCTGCCCCCGATCGCCGCACCCGGTCGCGAATGGATGAAGGAAACCAGATATAGGCATCAGAAAATTTCCAGCTGCTGTTTAAGTCCAAATTTCGATCTGTTAACCATCCGAAACTAACCCGAGGCCCTCGGGACCTCAACCAAATACACCAACAAGTCCTAAAATATCATACGAACTTAGTCGAAACCTCAAATCACATCAAACAACGCTAAACTCATGAATTATACCCCAATTCAAGCTTAATGAAACTTAAGAATTTCCAACTTCTATATTTGATGCCGAAACCAAACAAATCAATTCCGATTGACCTCAAATTTTGCACACAAGTCATAAATGACATAATAGAGCTATGAAAAGTTTTAGAACTGGATTCCGACCCGATATCAAAAAGTCACTCCTCGGTCAAACTTCCAAACTTAAATTTCTATTTTAGCCATTTCAAGCCTAATTTAACAACAGACTTCCAAAGAAGTTTCCTGACACGCTCCTAAGTCCAAAATCACTATACAGAGCTATTGTAATCATCAAAAATTTATTTCGGGGTCATTTACACATAAGTTGACATCTAGTCACTATTTTAACTTAAGCTTTAAACCTTATAACTAAGTGTTCCAATTCATTCTAAAACCTCACCGGACCCGAACCAATCACCCCGGCAAGTCACATAACAGCTGTAAAGCACAAATTGAGCAGTAAATGGGAGAACATGGCTGAAATACTCAAAATAATTGGTCATGTCGTTACACCATGTCGGAGCTGACTTTGCCCCTCATGGTGTTATTGTCGACCCTCTGGGTTGTTTTGTGTGTGGGGGCACCGGGAGGAACTGGACCACGTCCATTCACGTTGTTAGAAGCACCTGACAATGCCTGCCTCAACTCCATCATGACCTGATCTTGTTGCGAGAGATGGCCCATAATGGCCTTTTGATTCTCCCTCGGGATCCTTACTGTTTCAGTGACGTGCTCATTTTCAGCATCATCAGGAGTTGCCTCTTGAACATGTCATGGATAGTGACCTCTATGAACCGGCGTGGCCTCATCCCCCTCGTTGCGGGTATCACTGATTGAGTCTTCATGCCAGGCTAATTTCCTTGGGCCTCAACGTTGTGTGCGATGTTGACATTGTTATCTGCCATGTTTTGTGAATTTTGCTAAGAACAAAGAATCAAACATGTTAGTAATAGATGCAAGGATCAAATCAATTACATAACTGTCTAAGCCCCACGGTGGGCGACAAATTGTTTATCCATAAAATGGTACGGTTAAATTTATACGTGGTTTATAGACAAATAAATCAATTTTATCCCAAAAATGATAATTAAATTTAACAAGAATGTAAGACTTAGCGTTGAAATCAAGATAAGACAGCAGAAATCCTATTTCCGGGAGCAGAGCTTCCGGAGGCAGCAATAACTAGATTAATAAGCAAGAAGATAAAATATTATTGAGCTTTGAACAGTGAATAGTATTATCTTGTCAGAAAATTCATCCCCTTATAATGGCTGTTGAGCTCTCTATTTGTAGTTGCACCTAGGGATCAAAGTCCTAGGATCAAGCCCCTCTTAAATGACAATTACGAGAGCCATTAAAAAATGAATAACGGTAGGCAGTGAATGCCATATTCTCTGTAATAGACTACATATTTAATGCTATAGAATATTCCTTATTAAATGCTACTGGGTGGCAGGCATTTATTTCGCCTTTATGAACATCATTCTCTTCGGCAACAAACGAGATTGTTGCCTTCGGACCTGATTGCCTTCTGCCTTCGGCTCCACGTGTCGTTTTATTATACGAGCATTTAATATGAATATATTTTACCCTATAGAGACAATAATGTAGATAGTTCACTTTTTAAAAATATACTGCACCAATAATTTTATTCAATATTATACTTTTAACTTTCAAAAGCTTTAAATGCCTTTTTACAATTATGAGCAATGTCGAGCAGAAATCATTAAAAGGCACAAAATAACAAGCTAGGTTTTGAGAGTCTTTAATTTTTAATCCATGATATATTTAGCTAAACATGAGAGGGTTTATCACTTAGCTTTCAATTATAGATTTTCTTACTAGCTTGCTTTATTTTTTTTTAATGTCTTTTTTTGTTTATTATTGCACTTTGATTTTATATTATTTAAAGTTTGTAGATTATTAGTTGTCTGCTTATATGTTATAATTTGTATCCTTCAAGATTATTTACATTTTCAAGGTTCTTGCCCGTGAAACTGAAATTATAAAATTACAAACTTGGAACAAATCTTAAGTTGAATTATTGATGATTGAGGACTTCTGTGATAGTTTCTTTGATTATTGTGTTAAATCATACACAACCAATATTCATATCATCTTTAGGAACTTACACTTTTATTTTATAATTCAATGCTATGTTTTAAATAAATGTATACTCATTAAGACAGGATTCACGCGCGTCGCGCGTACCCTAATACTAGTCTATATTAAAATCACGAAGGTACTTAACGAAATATTATTCACCATTTTTACCCTTTAAAAATAGAGTTCATGCTAGACAAAACAACCTTTTAATTATTATCGTAATATTTAGGAATATTTATTTAATAATTTAACTAATATTTAAGAATAGGCATTTAAATTATTTTTCTAATAGTTAGGAATAGTCATTTAAATATTTTTCTAATATTTAGAACTCAAAATTAATTAAAGTTTATATATTAAATCTTTCCTTATTCAAACTATATACAAACTTCTACATGTAAGAATTTGAAATTAAGAAAGATTGTAGTTATATACATTCTATCCTTTTAAAATTTATTACTCTTGACACCAAAGATTTAAGAAATAATTCTAAGCTAATATCATGTCACGACCCAAAATCCACTATAGTCCGTGATGGCGCCCAAAGTCGCCGTTAGGCAAGTCAACGCTTAATTATTCATTTTATTATATTTAAAATCATGAATCTTATTTAGATAGAGAGGTTAGTGCACTAAAATAAATCGTAGTTACGTACAATTTAATTAAAAATAATAAGTAAAGGTGTATCAATGTAAAACAATCCATAACAATCTTAAACATCCCCCAAAACCTGGTGTCACAAGTGCATGAGCATATACTAGAAGGTACAATAACAATACAACATCTGTCTGGAATACAAGTTAGACAAGAAAATGTAAATAATTATGATCGAGACTCTGTATCCTACGGATCGTACCATGGGATGTAGCTCACCATAAAGTCCCTGCAATAGCCGCGCTTTGCGCCCAAAAGACCACCATAAATATATATATGTAACGACCCGATCGATTATTTTGCTTTTTAGATCCCTGTTCTCCTAAATAGGATTTCCCGTATGTGCTTTTACTGTTTTATGACTTGCGGGGATGGTTAGTTTGAGTTTGGAAGGGTTCGGGTTGAAATCAGAACACTTAGTTCCTTAATATTGCTTAAAAGGGTTAAGTTTGTCTTGGGTCAACATTTATAGTAAACGACACAGGAACCGGGATTTGAAGGTCCCAATAGGTTCGTATGACGATTTTGGACTTGGGCGTCTCTTCGGATCGGGTTTTGGATGACCCGGGAGCGTTTCAGCGCCTAAAGTTGGAAGTTGGCTCATTGAAGGTTTACAAGTTCTTTAAATTTGGTTTTAAGTAGGTTTTCATCTTATTGAGGTCTGTTAGGAATTCTGATTCTAGGAATAGCTCCGCATGGTGATTTAAGACTTGCACGCAAAATGTAGTGTCATTTCGAGTAGTTTAAGTATGATGCGGCGCGTACAGAGCGAGTTGGAAGAACTTGAAGTTCATAAGTTGATCCGATTTGGTTTGGAGTGTGATTCTTAATTTTGATATTGTTTTACTCGTTCCAAGGGTTCGAGCGAGTCCGTCTTATGTTTACGAAATTTATGGTATGTTTGGACGAGGCCTCGGGGGCCTCGGGTGCTACATGGGCGATGCAAGTTTAGGCTTGAAAGAGCTGCTGGTGCACCATATCTGGTGTGCGCGCACCTGCGAGCGTTTTGGCCGCAGGTGCGAGCTCTTGGCCCCAGAAGCAGTTTGGGGCGAGTGTTCATTGGCCCGCAGACGCAGAGGAACTTCCGTAGAAGCAGCCTCGCTTCTGCGATGGAAAGGCCGCAGGTGCGAGAAGCTGCTGGCCAGGCCTGGACCGCAGGTGCGCTCCACTTTCAGCAGAAGCGGGAGCCCGTCCACAGAAGCGGAGTCAGCCAACCTTGGCTTGGACCGCACCTGCGATGGATTTTCCGCAGGTGCGGCGCCGCAGATACGACCCAGGGTCCGCAGATGATACACTTGTGATACGAGGTCTTGGAAAATATGCTAGTAGCCATTCCATAGTTTTGAGTATTTATTTCACCACACTTGTCCTAATATTTATTTATGCTTTATTTTATTAAATCTTTCACCTCTCACTTGCTTAATAAATAAAAATCAACTATTTTGAAGTTGTTAAAAAGAGTAAATACATGTCTAGTTCACGTTGGCTTACCTAGCTGCAACGTTGGGCACCATCACGGCCTATAGGTGAAATTGGGTCGTGACAACATGGTATCAGAGCACTAGGTTAACGTAGGTCTCACATATTATGAGCAGGCCTAATAAAGTCTTGGGATCAGTGCGAAGACATCTGTACTTATCTTCGAGAGGCTATAGGGTGTTTTGAAACTACTCTTTCTTCATCTCCTATCGTGCAGTTGATGTTGTGCTATGTATCTTTCTCTTATTCTCTCACGTGGTAGATGTACCCGATTATGGAAGAGTTGCTCCCCACTTGCTAGAGGTTGGGATTGAGGCTGAGGGAGGGCACCAGCCCGTGGTAAAGGATGAGGACGTCCTAGAGTTGCCCAATTGTGCCACCAGTGGATCCAGTAGAGGATCCTATTATTGAGGAGCAGGGCGAGGTTCCTGTAGTAGAGCCAGCCCCGATGGATTTCATGTCCGCACCGAGATTCCAGGAGGTCATGGGCCGTATGCTGTGGTTCATGGATTCTACGACTCAGGCGAGTTTATTTCCAGCGGACCCAGCCACAGCCCAAGCGGGAGGGGGAACACAGGCTCCTGCCGCTGAGGCTCCAGGGCATGCAACTGCCGTATATAAGACTTCAGGCGCATTACCCGTGGGCGGAGTTCAGCCAGTTGCTGCAGCTATACCTGAGCCCAGACCAGTTGCGGCCGGCGAGCCGCATAATCTATTGGACATATGGACCAGTCTACATCCTCCCGTCTTTGGAGGTGAGTAACATGAGAACCCCCCAGGACTTTATTGATCAGTGCAGGGACAGACTGCAAAACATGAAGACATTGGAGTCCCACGGGGTGGACTTTACCACCGTTCAGCTGGAGGGCAAGCCACGTAGATGATGGCAGTCTTATCTTCTCGGTAGTCCAGCAGGTTCTCCTTCCATGACTTGGGACCAGTTCACATGCCTCTTCCTGGAAAGATATATTCCACCTTCTTAAAGGGAAGAGTTGCGATTTCAATTCGAGCAGCTCCAGCAGGGCCAGATGTCGTTGACCGACTATGAGACAAGATTTTTTGAGTTGTCTAGCCATGCACTTATGATACTTCCTACCGATGCAGATAGAGTTCGGAGGTTTGTTGCGGGGTTGCACTCTGGTATCCAGGCCACCATGGACCGGGAGATCGAGATGGGGACTTCTTACGAGCTAGTTGTGGAGATAGCTCGGTGGATAAAGGGTGTTCGTCAGCGGAGCCGAGAGAAGATGCCGCAGGACAAGCGGTTCCATTATACCGGAGGGTTTAATGGTGCTCCGTTTGGGGGCAGAGGTCGGTTTGGGAGAGGTCAGCCTAGCAGACCCGCATATCCAACACCGCCACCTTCGGGGCAAGGCAATACAATAGGGTCATCAGCTTATGATTATAGCACTAGCTGCCGCACCAGCCGTTCGGCCGCCCAAAGGTGAAGGGCAGTGGGTAGGGGTCGTCCTAGAGGTGGAGGCCAGACAGGTGGCGCTCCAGCTAGGTTCTATGCTTTTTCGGTCAGACCAGATGTAGTGGCCTCAGATGCCGTGATCACATGTATTATCACATGTTGAATTAGAGATTGAGTGATCTGATAATAATCGGTATCGTGAGAATTTCAAATTTCGTTTCGGCGATAATAGAATTGACAACAAGAGGAGATTCACAAAAAATTCAGAGAATGGTCATTCAGGAAGACGCTTCTCTAAAGCAAGCAATGTGAGTAAAGTTAAGCTTAAGGGACTGTATGTGCCAGTTACACTAAGTGTCAGCCTCGCGAGTGAGGAATTGCGTTATTCTTGGTATAGAAGGATTACCACGAGGCGAGTAAGGATCATCGATGATGTGAAAAGATGGCAAAGATGAGAAGGTAAAACATCTATACATAGATCATCGTATCACTAAATCTTAGTGCTCCCCTAAAGGGGGGAATATGGTGTCATGTGGCATTAAGTCAGAATTAAGTAGTTTTAGTAACTACGGAATGGTAAAGGGAGAATGCGATAAAAAAATTGAGAAAGGGATGAGATTGCACTCATTCAAATCCTACGGATATGCAACGCTTCTAGGACATTATGCAAATACGACGTCAAGGAGAGGAAGTAAGGATTCCCGCCCGAGGTGTTATTGATAGATAAGGAGCATGTGTGAGACGTAAGTTAAGATAAAGGAGATAACCCAAGAAGAGTACGCGGAATATAGATATGAGAATGGACCAACGAGTAATTAGCAGTTGATTCAGGAAGAGTCTAGTTATGGCTAGACAAGAGGATACAAATAAATTAACAGATCGTGCAAGATAAATGTATTGAACCCCAGCATAGGGAACTCAATCTCGCAGATACGAGATCGCAATTGTTGACAAAA
Organism: Nicotiana otophora; assembly: GCA_000715115.1. Lineage (NCBI taxonomy): Eukaryota > Viridiplantae > Streptophyta > Magnoliopsida > Solanales > Solanaceae > Nicotiana > Nicotiana otophora. The sequence goes on along the minus strand of AWOL01S0026010.1, from coordinate 31,070 downwards.
AAAAGAAAATAAAAATTTCAGATAGGAGTTGGGATAGTAAAGGTACCGTATTAGTGTTACGGAAATAAAAGAGAGTCCCACTCGGAAGACAGTCAAAATATCAGTTCAGAAGCAACCCTACAAGCATAAGGGCGTGGAGGTAAGTAACTATAGATAATTATAGGCGAGGAAGAACATCAAAAATTCCGTCGAGTATACGATGCAATAAGCTCGCAGCTTTACAAGAGGAAGAGGGTCTTCCCTGAGTACTACAACAAAAGACTAGCTAAGAAAATAAGGAAGAAGGCTTTAACCTAAGCATAATGACCTAAAGAGAAAATGGTCGTGTAAGAACAATCTCACAACAACATTGTAAGCACTCCAAAAGAAAGTGGATCCTACCGTGGCTAATGAACAGGGAGTAAAATCAAAAGTAATATTCGAGATCATATGAGTTACATGAAAACTCCGACACGCGTGGGAACTAAGATAAGCTAAGTATGCATACAACAAGGGAGTAGAAAGACCAGGAAAAGTAATAACTTACGTTTAAAGAAAGTCGAGAAGGAACGAAAAGAATTATTCGATCAATGATCCAGAGTTAGTTACATTATGAACGCACTTAAGAGTTCGGAGTATTATCCATACAGCATATATGTTTACAATCATACATCCGTAGAAGACTCTCGTATAAGTTGAAAGAAAGAATTGAGTCCAAGTCATAGACAAAGGATTGAATTGTTAGAAGATTGTATCCTGGATATTCCATAGCGTCCATGAGCCGCAAATCGGAAGATAGCTTAATCATACATAAAGGCTGATCAGAAGGAAGAGGAAACTAAAGAGTTACATCAATCAAGTAAATCACAAGTCTGATTACTGGACCCAGAAAATTATAGAAATCGTGATTGAGGACACTGCAGAATCACTCTTAATATCAGAGGTACAAGAGAGATAGTACAACAAACATATTCTATAACGGCTCTACGATAAAGCTAGTTAGAAAAGTACCAGCCTCATAAGAAGTCAGTATGAAACTCCCACCGGATTGTGTATGCACCCGAGGTGCAAGTATTATAATAGAGCTTCAAATTGTGGATGTGAATTATACCTGTGTGAAAGCGAGGTCATGAAAGAGATAGAAGATACGATGCAAGAGTTTAAGGTAGTAAGGTAAAGGTGAATAACAAACGAAATACTCAAATGCAGAAGGTTGTGAATAGTCCATACTTCGGATAAAAGGCTAGAAGCGCGGGGATTCAGTATCCAGGAATAATAGTGTCATCATCAGTAGCATATCTTCCAGCCTATGGTTTTTAGGTACCGAGAGAACTAGCCAAGATATTAAAGAAGAGTTAGGGATGATGTGATGTCTCTCTTGATGTTCCAGAATACCATAAGGAAATCTATGGTGCAAGAAAGTTGAAAAAAGGTTGCGAATAGTATAAATAGATACGTATATGTTGCAAGCTAAAGTATAGTAAAGTGACAAAGTTTTGTGACAGGAGTAAGGATGAGAAATGGAGAGTGAGAAGGTGACGAGAAGGGATAAGTCCTCGGGATTAAGCCCAGTGAAAATAAGAGAGACGATGGTTTCTCTAAGTTATAGAAAGCTCAGTATAGCGTGAATGAACTCAAAGGAGTCTAAGACTAGTAGCATTAGAAAAGATGGAATGCTTCCCTGGTAGTAGAACGAGTGTGTGATTGTGATAGATAAAGGATGACGTTTGGGCCTTCGATGGAGTAATGACTTGAAGAGGATTTCATGAATTGTACGGGTAGACATGTAAAGTTAATCGCATTGGGATACTATAAAGTACGGTTATTGAAGTATAGTATCACCCCTAGGTGGATCAATCTAATTACACTTGATGTCCCCGATGCGACGTAAGCCCTAGCGGCAGTGTTACATAAGAGGTCAATTTATCAGCGGTAGATGATGGATCAACATTAAGGTGAATCAACAATAGATGGATAAAAGTTCAACTGTATGAGATGAGATCAGGTCGTCATACTTAAGAGGAATAGTAATGAGGAAGCATTAAAGGACTTAGATTTATATATATGGAATAAGCAACGAGAGTAACCTTGGTAGCAGACCTCAGTTTCAATGGGGGACCTACTTAGGTGTAGTAAAGCCATAGATGCCCAGAAGGACAACTTGTCATAATTTTATATATGTTCACAAAATGAGGCTTAGATATTGGCTAAAAGCTGGAGGAAAAAGGAGAGAAGAGTCGCATAGGCGCACATACAAGGACAAAGTCATACAGGCTGCATGATAGAACAGTTACGAGATTGGAAGGATTCCAACCACAAGTCGTGGTATGAGAAAGAGGCCTAGAGGGGGAATGACTTGGCCTTTGGATTTATTCACAGAACAATTTCCTAGATGGCAAGGAGAGAATACTAAAGTATTCGGAAGACATAGGTTATGAAAATAATAAGTGCATCAGTCAACATTCGAGGACGAATGTTCCAAAGGGGGGAATGATGTTACGCCTCGCATTATTACGTTGATGTTATGCTCCATAGTAATTTATTACGATGATGTTACGCTCTGCAGTAATTTATTACGACGATGTTACGCTCCGCATTAATTTCATACGACGATGTTACACCCTGTAGTATTGTACGTTAAATTTGTTGTAAGATAATTGACATCTGTTCAAAGATAAGATTATTTGGAGATTATAAGTATTATGCAATTTCAAACAAATGATGAGTAAATTCGTCAAGGTGAAAGGGTAAACGAATCAAAGAAAATGAGTTTCGTCGAAATTTGACAATTTGGGATAAATTATGGTCCGAGCTATAATACCCGATATTTATGGATTAGTACCATACAAGGTACCACATGATCATGATAGTATGGTATATAAGGTATGTTAAAAGCGGGTAGTATTTTAAGTAATTTGATATAATTCTTAATTATGTGGATAATTGGTTAATTATTGGATAGTGTGATATTACCTAATTAATTAAGGAATTATTGGATAAGGATTTATTTCCACTACGTGGCAGCCCCCTCCTTCAAATTAAGTGACTCATACACCTAGATTGAAAGGTGGCCAACTAAGGTGTTATACACAAGACACGTAAGTGTAAAGTCATACATAGAAGTTTGGCATTTTTGGCTTCATTTGACCTTAAGATATGCAAGTAAGTGATATTATAGTGTTCTTCCTATTACAAAGATTGCAAAACAGATATGAGAATATATGAAGGGAATTCATAACGTCTTCAACAATTCCTACAAAGATTCCAACGTTAGCAACCTCAATCCAACGAGATTTCCACAAGATTTCTTGAAACAAAAATTCTAACGAGATTTCTTAGCATCTTTAGCAACGTGAGATTTTACGATTCTAAGGGAGTACGGTGCAACCTTTCTCAAGAATATCATACGGATTTTTTCCATACTCTATGTATGTTAAGGCTATCCCTTCTTTCTTTTGGCATGGTCCAAATGATACAAATGAAACGAGTAAAATACGCAACTTCCATAAATGACTCTATTCATAAAAATACTAGGGGTGTCTATATTCTTTATTCCCCATGTAAATTATTATTATATCTTCTATTCATGGGTCTCAGAAAAATACGTATTGGATAAAGTTTATCCGACAGGCATATTATTTTTATGACATTCCGAGAAAAGCTTTTTAAATTTGTTATGCATTTCATGCATTTATACATGTACATTGGCCCATGACAAGATGGCGTTATATACGCGTATACTCTATGTATATGGGATATGAGAAAAGGTTACGGCGTTATATATGCACCACCACCTGATCAGCTGGTATACGTTGATGATTTGCCCACAGTGGCCGAAATGATATGATGGGATGCCCTCAGAGGCTGGATGATGTTATGAATGCATATATCTATGCATGGTATGACATTTATATGTATATGCATGACATTATAAATAATGAAATGATTCACAGAGCTATGCAGACATACATGTCGAGTATTTTACTCCATGTTTCTCTCATGTCTATTATTTACTGATTTTCATTCCTTACATACTCGGTACATTATTTGTACTGACGTCCCTTTTGCCTGGGGACGCTGCGTTTCATGCCCGCAGGTCTCGATAGGCAGGTCGAGAGCCCTCCAAGTAGGCTATCAGCTCAGCGGAAGATGTTGGAGCGCTCCATTTGCTCCTTAGTTTCTTATTTGGTCAGTATGATTTAGATGTGAATTGTTTGGTATGGCGGGATTCTGTCACGACCTTTATGACAATTGTGTATTCTTAGAGGCTTGTAGACAGAAGTCATGTAAGTAAAGGATTATATGGCCTTGTCGGTCTATGTTGAGTGTACGATTGGTTATTTTGGTCTTATAGGCCCGTATGTCTTATGTATAAATTGGTATTACATGTTGTCTTCTACTTATCTCACAGTAGCCATTCCGGCTCAGATATCTATGATAGTATGATATGCAATGATACGCTATGTTGGTACTCGGTTGAGTAAGGTACCGGGTGCCCGTCGCGGCCCATCGGTTTGGGTCGTGACACTATTCAAAATTCAAATCCCGATTCCGAGGTCATTTACTTAAAAGTCAAACCTTGGTCAACTCTTCCAACTTAAAGCTTCTGAATTAAGAATTTTCCTTTCGAAACAACTCCGAAGTTCTCAAAATTCAATTCCGACCACCCGTACAAGTCATAATACATGAAGTGAAACTACTCAAGGCCTCAAACTGCCGAACGACAATAGAGCTCAAAATGACCGGTCGGGTCATTACATTCTCCGCCACTTAAACATACGTTCATTCTCGAACGTGCCTAGAACTGCTCTGGAGTTACCCCCAAATCACTGTTTAACACCTTGTGCACCTACCCATGCCACCATAACCCAGGTGATCACACTAGGTCGAGTCATACTGAAGATCCTTCCTGCTACCTTATCCCACAAGCCTTAGAACACAATTCCAACATCTGGAATTCTCTACCAATCTAATTTCAACATACAAACACAGCATCAATCACTACACACTATAACAAATATGGTTATGCACCCATGCTGATATCACACAATGTACTACTCAATTGGTATGTTCGTAATAACATCCTCCGATTACAATAGCTGCAAATTTTCGAATTAGATGCCTGTAGTATACCTTATAACTATTATACCCTATGCTTTCGTACGTAAGAGTACGTCGTAAGTCAATTATTGTAAGCTCAGAAATAGGATCATCATTGAAAACATATAAGGTACGTTAATCATCTTACCTGGGATATTACAAATATTTAATATCATGAATAACAAGAACCAAGAGGTTTGGAAGGCTTAGAAGATAAACGAATTTAAGAAAATAAGTTTCGTCGAATGTTGACTAGTTGGGAATGCTATAGCATGTACCTTTGGGGTGATACTAGGGTGCTTAAAATGATAAGGAGGTTATGTTATATTATATTAGTCGTATGATAGTCTTGTATTACGTTTTGAAGTCAAGCGAGTTGTGGAACAAAAGTTGACAAAGGTCATCACAAGTTACATTCATAAATATGCTGAAAAATAGGTCAAATGTAGTTGCTCTTTTCTCCAAATATACTTGGAGTTAAGGGATGATCAACATACAAAATTGAAGATCTACTAATCTACTTTCTAACACATTAAAACATTTATCAATACGATATTGGAGTAGAGAGATACTCGTATTTTCGCGAGACTGCGCAAACTGGTAGGTGACAAATAGGTGCATCACCTACTTGCTTAAATGAAAGGACAAAATAAATCCACAAAAAGGGGCAGATTGAGGGCTTCCAAAGGGCCCTTTATATGGGATAATTATCTCACATTTTTAACATAATCTCATGAGCAAAACATAGGAGAAAACCCCTACAACTCCTCCCCTAAAAATCCCACACAAACCTTAGGTGATTTCAGGAGATACGAAGCGATTCTAGTACCGAAAACCCGAACAACTTGCTAATTTCTCTTTCTCCTTCTTGTAGCTGCATTGGGGGACTGATTTTGAATGAAGAAGGACTAGATTTCATGGGTTTTACTTATTCCAAGGTAAGTTTAGGTTTCTCTTTCCCTTATCTAAGCTTATACGAGTTGTAGCTCGATCGTAAAGACTAAAACTTGCGAGTTTCGAAAGAGTAGTTGTTGTCTGTTTTCTTGTAGAATATTGGTTTTTAAATATGAGAGATACAACACTTATATGAGTAGGAAGAAGTCAGTTTAATTATTGTAGACGTAAGAAGATCATATTGAGCTTGGTTGACGATTAGAGAGAAGATTGCAAAGGTATATTAATGCTATTCCTTCTTTTCTTTTGACATGATCCATATGATACAAACAAAACGAGCAAATGCACAACTTTCATAAATAACTCTATTCATAGAAGTACTAGGGGTGCCTATGTTCTTGATTCCCCATGTGTCCTATTATTATATCCTCTGTTCATGGGTCTCAGAAAATACGTAAGTTGATAAAGTTTATTTCATGATATTAACCGAAGGCATATTGATTTTATGACATCCCGAGAGATCTTATTGACTTACTTATTATGCATTGCATTGATTTATAAATGTACATTGACCTATGGCTAGATGGCGTTATGTACGCATATATTGTATGTATATAGGTGTGGGGAAAGGTTATGGCATTATATACGCACCACCTCCTGATCAGCTAGTATACGTTGATGATTTCGCCCCCAAAGGTCGAGATAATATGATGGGATGCCCTCAGAGGCTTGATGACGTTATGTACACATATACCTATGCATGATATGACATTTATATGCATGTGCAAGAAATTATAAATATTTCATGATTCACAGAGCTATTCAAAATTTACAGGTTGAGTTCTTTACTCCATGTTTCTTTCATGCCTTTCATAATGATAAGCTACATAGGACCACAATACACGTGCGAATAGGAGTGGAAAAATGATTAAAAGAAAACAGTTAACCACCCATATTATCCACTAAAAATGGGTTGGATAATGAACTTTTTAAAAATGGGTCAAATATGGACAAGAACCATATTATCCATTTAGAAAATGGATAACCAATGGGTAACCAATGGATAACTAGTGGGTTTAACTTCTACATTTGTAAAGCCTCAAATTGGGGGTTCCTTCAAGTTTGGGAGACTAGGAATTCTCTCAAAAGTTATCATATTCATGAATCCATAGATAATATCGAGACCCATATTATCCGTCGGTTAACTCGTTTTTTATCCATATTAAATATGGGTCGGGTTGGATAATTTATCCATTTTTTCATTACCCATTTTTTACCCGAACCATATCCAACCCGACCCGCCCATTTTCCACTCCTACGTGCGAATAATCAAGCCATCTCACAAACCACATGGCATAATAGAGTACTATAGAGAATAGTTGATCACATGAATAACACCCAACACCGGAAGACTCCTCCATAAGTTGTGCTATTCTGAATGAACACATATGACCTGATATGATATAGAGCACACATTCACATTAAATATATTAGCGGACCTTAAGCCGATTCCGATCATCCTATACTGGCCCACTAGCCTTCCAAGCATCCACAATGACCCTATTCATGACACATAAGAGCAACCTTCAAATCTGAAACTGTCACGACCCAAACCGATGGGCCGCGACGGGCACACGGTACCTTACTCAACTGAGTACCAACATAATGTATCTTTAGTATCATTCTATCATAGGTAAATAAATCGAATTAAAGTATGGGGGAATACAAACTTACACATATGACATATGGGCCTATAAGACCAAAATAACCACTCATACACCGAACATAGGCCGACAAGGCCGTACAATCTTTTACGTACATGACATCTATCTACAAGCCTCTAAGAATACATAATTGTCATAAAGGTCGGGACAAAGCCCCGCCATACCAAGCAATATACATCTAAATCATACTGACCAAACAAGCAACTCCGGAGCAAATGGAGTGCACCAACATCTTCCGCTGAGCTGATCGCCTACTTGGAGGACTCTTGACCTGTCTATCGAGACCTGCGGGCATGACATGCAGCGTCCCCAAGCAAAAAGGATGTCAGTACAAATAATGTACCGAGTATGTAAGGAATGAAAATCAGTAAACAATAGACATTACACAAACATGGAGTAAAAGACTCAACATGTATATCTGAATATCCCTGTGAATCATTTAATATTATAATGTCATGCATATGCATATATATATATATGTCATACCATGCATAGGTATATACGTTCATAACATCATCAAGCCTCTGAGGGCATCCCATCGTATCATCTCGGCCACTGTGGAAAAATCATCAACGTATACCAGCTGATCAGGTGGTGGTGCGTATATAACGCCATGACCTATTCCCATATCCCATATACATATATATACATATATACGCGTATATAATTCCGTCTGGTCATGGGTCAATGTAAAAGAATGCAATGCATGAGAAGTACGTCCATAAAATCTTTCGGAGTGTCATAAGACCATTATGCCTTTGATTAATATCATGAAATAAAGTTTATCAACTTACATATTTTCTGAGATCCATGAACAGATGATAGAATAATATTACACATGGAGAATCAAGAACATAAGTATCTCTAGTATTTCTATGAATAGAGTCATTTATGGAAATTGTGCATTTGCTCGTTTTGTTTCTGTCGATAGATCATGCCAAAAGAAAGAAGGGATAGCCTTAACATACCTGAGCCGATTCTCTTGACGATCCCTCTATCACACGTCTTTTATGATAAAACACATAATGACAGATCGAAGTAGGGGAAAATCCGTATGATAATCTTGAGAATGATTACACCGTACTCCTTACAATTGCAAAATCCCACGCTATATAGTGTAAAATGGTCTTCGTATGAAATGTTTTGAAATACTCACGTTGACATTGCAATTCATGGACCTTGCTGAAGCTTGTTCTTTAGAGATGAGCAATTTTATTGTGAATTAGAAAGGTTATTTAACCTTTAGGTGGGCCCCACATGATAAGATGACTAATCCATATAATCCTTTAAAGGTGCCATATTACTTTATGACTTAAGAGTCATATTTAACCAAGTTTCTTCGCTGCCACGTTGGATCCCTTAAACTTTATCCAAAGACTTTAATTACTTAGTGAATTATCCCATCAAAATCATTAAGTAACCCACTTATTCACATAATCAAGAATTATCTCAAATTACTTAAAATACCACTTACTTGTAGCATACCTTATACACCTTACTATCATGGTCATGTGGTACCTTATAAGGCGCAAGTCCATAAATACCGGGTATTATAGCTTGGACAGTATTTTATCCAAAAATGTCAAACTTCGACGAAACTTATTTTCTTCGATTCGCTTACCCTTTCACCTTCACGAATTTACTTACCACTTGTTCTAAATAGCATAATACTTATAACCTCAAAATAATCTCATTCCCGAGCTTACGTCAATTAACTTACGACGAAACTTTTAACGTACAAAAATATGGGATGTGACATCTCTTTTCCGAGCTTTCATCAATTTATTTATGGCGTACACTCACGTACAACAATATGGGGTGTAACAGAAACAAACTCCCATAGTCCATAACCAAAGGAATAGAGTGCCTCTCCGTCATAACCTCCCTCATTGGCGACAGTACCAAAATCTTCATATCTGATTTAAATCTCTAACAATCGAATGACTAGCACGTCACACTTATACGATCTTCTCGTGGGATATACTTCCACAACCTTCCGCATCAGGTAGTAAAATCTGAACGTTAATGGCTATCGACCATGCTATTTCTATAATACTGGCCAAGCATCCGCATTTCAATACCCAACACTCCTACAACAAAATAGACCATCCTCAGGTTGCAAATAGTGCCAGCATACTCTGAACATCGGAAATCCTCCCCCACTCCTCCGAGCTCGTGTCATTCTTATCAATACCGAACTGCAACCTTAATCCTCAACTTCCAATTCTATGTCGCTCACTGCACTTATCATGCGGCTACGCGAGAGTACAAGCATTTCATGATAACTCCTGAACAACTAATAGAATAAATACTTCATCATCTAGAACCCTTTCACTCAACACATTTTAGAGGAACAATTGCAACACGCAACTGAATTCCCATAACCACAAAAAATACAAACCTCAAGTTGTGGTCTAAACCACCATAACTATTTCGGGATCCATCTACACATAACAGACAATCATAATCAAATACCTTCAAATCAATCAAATTACGGTGGTTGTCAAGCCCGCACGTACAACCAAGAATCACCTGTATAGCTTAACATACTGAAGGAACTGAGCATTTTCACAACCATGCTAATTCAACCCACCACTAACTGACCCAACTTCTTCCGATTTACTCTTGACTTAGCTTTGAAATAATAATAGCTCCCTTCAAATACATAACAGACCTCAAACAACACTCCTCCCGAGTGACCCCAAATCATGAGACCACGTCGTCTCAACATCTATAAGACATTTTATACCCTCTTCATGCACTCAATAGTATCTCCAAATGATACACCACGTTGATTAGATCTTTTGCGAATCTGATGTTATTTCTCCCACTTCTGTAATACTGCACCGCAGACCCGATGATAACATAGAATACTCCAAGTACCCTTCACACTCTGCTGCAAAACTCAATCTTTAGCCACATAACGAATCCGAAAAATCCTTAAGCACCACACCTTAAATCTTGAATCTACTACGATCATTATTGAGAGTCGCCCACTCTAATCCAGTCTCGATTATTTAACCGAATACCTAGTGCTCCGTTAGAACATGTGCACTCCCATGAAGCAACCAGATGAATTCTTTTCCTTGCCCATCACATCCATAGAAGCATAACGTCTGAGCCATCTTCAGCAGCTGCACACAAATCAATAAGACGAAATGTTACACATATGCAACAAACTTTCTTATCCAAAGTTTCTCGTCCTCTTGGTCATAACTAATCCACCAATGTACCTATAACCCGAAACTATACAGGCACACTGCCACGTGACTCACTTATAGACAGTGGGCTCTGAGCTTTACACTACAATCACATAGATCCAAACCCAACAACGACCACTTCTTCCCAGTTACCATGATCCCACACTGGTGCTCAGCCAAATTCCTCATAAGTTCTTATTGGACTCATCACAACACATACTGAATTACCCTCCACAATCGTACACTCGACCTCCTAACTATCGTACCATCTTCTTCAATCGATCCAAGCTCACCTCGCAGTACATTTATCCCATGTTGGGTAGAAAGTAGAACTCTTTGTAGGAACCTCATCAAAATCACGCAAGCGTTAACCTGCTCACAGGAGATAGATCACCTGTGTACCCTCATCTTGACCTTCTCTAACTTCATTGCTGTAGTTGCATCCATCATGAAATCAACTGACCTCCCTAGGTCTGCACTGATCCTCCATCCATAAGAATCCCTTCATTCATTAACATCACCCGAAGGTCCAAAAATATATTATCAAGCCCTTCTAGAGAGTGAGGAGGTTCATTGATGGACTCACCTTCAGTATCAGGTTACAGATAGCCAAGGAGACTGGGGACAATATTTCTTTCCAGAGGGCCGTAGATATTACTAGACGGATCGAGATGGTTCGTGGTCAGGAGAGGGGGCTTGGGTTTGATAAGAGGCCTCATCATTTCGGTGGTTTCAGTGGTGCCTCATCTAGAGACAGGGGTTCTTTTGGTAGAGGCCATCCTCCTAAGACAATTCAGTTAGCTCTCGAAGTAGTCCACAGTGCTTCCGGAGGTCGTGTTTGTTATGGGTCTTGTCCTGAGCAGCCAGTATTCAGTGCACATTCAGCTCCTATCAGTGCATCACTACTTCATAGTTATTACAATGGCTATTAGGATCGTCAGGGTCAGTCTTCATTTTAGTAGCCTCAGCAGTTGAGGGTGTGCTTTGAGTGTGGGGGCATAGGTCACATCAGGATCTATTGCCCTAGATTGTCGAGCAATAGATCTCGGTAGGGTTCTCGTGCCATCATACTGGCACCGATTTCTCCACCGCCCGTACAGCGAGCCAAAGGCGAGGGTCAGATCGTTAGAGGTGGAGGTCAGAGGTGGAGGTTAGGCCATTAGAGGTGGAGGCCAGCTAGCTAGGGGCCGGCTGAGGGGCGAAGGTCAGAGTGGTGGGGCCCAGCCCCATTTTTATGCATTCCCAGCTAGACCTGAGGCAGAGTCTTCTCACATAGTCATCATAGGTATTGTTCTAGTTTGCCATAGAGATGCTTTAGTTCTATTTGATCCGGGATCTACTTATTTCTACGTGTCATCCTATTTTGCTTCATATTTGATAGTGCCTCATGATTCTTTGAGTGATCCTGTATATGTGTCCATGCCTGTGGGAGATGCTATTGTTGTAGATCGTGTTTATCGCTCGTGTGTGGTTTCTATCGAGAGCCTTGAGACTAGTGTAGATGTCCTACTTCTTGATATGATGGACTTTGATGTTATCTTAGGTATGGATTGACTATCACCTTATCATGCTATATTGCATTGTCACGCCAAGACGATGAGCTTAGCCATGCCGGGATTGCCCCGATTAGAGCGGAGGGGGACTTCTGGCCATTCTACTAGCAAGGTTATTTCTTATGTGAAGGCTAGACATATGGTTGAGAAGTGGCCATTCTACTAGCAAGGTTATTTCTTATTCCTTGCATGGATTCGGTACCGCTTGTGCGTGATTTTCTAGAGGTATTTCCCGACGATCTACCGGGGATGCCACTCGACAGGGATATTGACTTCTGTATTGATTTGGCTCCGGGCACTGAGCCCATTTTATTCCACCATACCATATGGCGCCACCTGAGTTGAAGGAACTGAAGGAGTAGTTGCAAGATTTGCTTGATAAGGGATTCATTAGACCTAGTATCTCGCCTTGGGGTGCGCCCGTGTTGTTCGTGAAGAATAAGGATGGTTCGATGAGGATGTGCATAGACTATCGACAGTTGAACAAAAGCCTCGTTAAAATTTTCTAATGATTTAAGATTTTAAAGTGCGCCAACGGTATTTGGGAATAACGTATTCGAGTATTAAAGGAGACCCATGGGATAGAACCACATCATTTTTAAATGAAAATATATGTTTAAGGTGTGTTGGAACATACTAAGGAGTTTTGTGAATGGCAAGAATATGTGTGGAACAAGTTAGATACATTAAGTGGAAAAGCTGTCTCAATTAGCATAAGACCCGACTTCAAACGAATAGAAATCCCACAATGTAACGACTTAGGTGGTGATATACCTATCAAATTAAAACCCCCTGACTCTAGTTTCTAACACATCAAATCGTTTGTCATTTGGATATGTATACAGAAAGTTAAGGCCATTTTACCTGACCTATCCCATATGCACACCCGAAATGCAACGCCGTGCATGTAAGGGGCTTTCTGCCTCGTGTGCGTAGCCGATGCGCGGTCAGTTGCCCAGGTGCATGGCCGCACACTTAGAAGCCCTATAAATACCCCCAAGGCCGGGTAAAGAGAGGGGCTAAGTCATTTCTTTGAGCCAGGGCTTGCATAACAAGGGGAATCCGTCCAACGCTTCCCTCCCACGAACCAAGGTAATGTTTTCGGAGTAATTTTGAGTTGATAACTACTTCTAAACACTTATATTAACTAGGATTAATCGTAAAGATACATAGATTTCCATTAAAATCCCCAAATTGGTCAAGAACACTACAAGTTAAGATTTCCAAGAGTCTCACTACAAGAGGTATGTCCACCATCTCTAACTAATTCATGGTGATTATTTATGTATGAAATATGTGCTAGGACTTATGGGATGGTGGTTGGAAGCCACAAATGCCTAACCTAGGTTGTGTTGGTATTGTGGAGATTGTAAAATGAATTAATTGATAGGATTTATGGGTTGGGAGTGAATTGTTGGGCATGCATGTGCTAATGGAAGTTGTGGATGGCCTAGAGACGATTGTGAGGTGAATCATTGGTGTGGAAGGTGGTTGTTAGGTGAAGAAATTCCATTGGATGAGGTTGTAGAAAGATATGCACACTAGATATTTGATAAAAAGTCTAAATGACTTAAAGTATAGAAATCTTGCTAATATTGGTGCAATTGTGTTGCATTATCGTAGATTGAAGTTGTTTAGTGTGGTGGAATGTCATAGTATTATTAAGGGGCGAATTTCAGGTATGTTGGCTAAACTTCTCTCTTAGAATTGGATCCCACGATGTTCTTGTAGGTCCCGAGTCGTTTATTATAAATTGACTATTCCGAATAAGCTTTGTGCCGAAAGAGATATGTTCAATATGTGTTCCGAATGCTCTTATGTGTTCAAAGTATGGGTTGTGTATTAAAATGTTATGGCTTTGAGTCGTGTTTCAAATGAAAGTTATGATGCCAAATTATGTGAGAAAAACTCGATGTGCTTAAGACTCTTAACTATTCATATGTGTACCTAAGGTCTTGATTAGAAATGCCTTGTTGTTGATAACCCATAAAGATGATGGAAAGTGAAAGAAGTGGGTTGGAGGCGTAAAGTGTGTCTACCGTGCCAATAATGAAAGTTATATTTGTGGCCAGTGGTTCCAATTAAATGAAATGATGCGAGAACGGTTATAAAATGAGCCTTGATTCAACTGCTCCAAATTGACTTCAAAAATAGATTTGCCTAAAAGCTTATGTGCTCAAGTCATGCCCAAAGGTGGTTATTTTAACAAATGCTATGCTTTGTAAGTATTTCCAATGTGGTTTGAGCTCTTACATAATTATGACTTGAAATTGTGTATTGCCCTTTTGGGGAAAAGTATTTCAAGAATAAATGGTGTGTTACTCGTTTATGATTTTAATTTGCACTTGGATTGACAATCATTTTACTTCACTTCTTGGAAAGAAATCTATTGTGTTTGAAGCCTTCATTACTAATGAACCTAAAGTTGTGATTTCCGGAATATTCTATATGTTGATATTTATGATGACGATCCATGAAAGGAAATATATGAAAGTGTGGAATATGAAATATGCGAATACATACATGCGATGCGGTTACACATAGATTTCTTCAACTTTAATGATATTCCTTAATTCTTTTCGAAATTACGAAGTTCAAATGAAATATTTTAAATCTTAAGTTCTTCAATTTCAACTACTTTACAACAACAAACAACAACAACAACCCAGTATAATCCCACTAGTGGGGTCTGGGGAGGGTAGTGTGTACGCAAACATTACCCCTACCATAAGGTAGAGAGGCTGTTTCCAATAGACCATCGGCATCATTCCCTCCAAGAACTCCCCTCCTTGCTCTTGGGGTGACTCGAACTCACAACCTCTTGGTTGGAAGTGGAGGTTGCTTACCATCAGAGCAACCCCTACTTTCAAAACATTTAATACGCAGACTCAATCTCGCTCCCTCTTAAGGCAAAACAATAAACATAAATCAATAACAATATCAACAAGGCATGATGTGAGCCTAAATCTACCTGTACGTAGGCATAGCTAGTAGCTACGTACGGACTCTCGTCACCTCATGCATACATAGCCCCCACAAATAGAAGCACACAATAATTTAGTTCACCTATGGGGTTAATTCCCTCTTACAAGGTTAGAAATGAGACTTACCTCGCTCCGTAGTTCCATAACCGGCTCCCAAGGCCTTCCGACAACTTAAACCGAAGCCCGTCGCTCCAAAACTAGCCGAATAAGATGCAACCCAATCAAAATAGGCTCTAATACTCAAAAGTAATCAATTTCCAACTCCGTTCGAAAAGTCGATAAAAGCACCCTCGGACCCACGTGCCCGGATTGCAAAATTTTTTGAAGATAACCATTAACCATAGCCTTACGAACTCAAATATAAAATTTATTTCCAATTCCATGTCCAAATTTCGTGGTAAAAATTCAAAATACCAATTTCTAGGTCTTTCTTTAAAATCTAAAATTTCTACTAGTTTTCTTATCTAAGTCCGTATATAAACCTTGTATTTAGCTTGCAATAGGTGGAAATCACTTACCTTGATGTAGATGATGAAGATGGAGCTCCACAAATCGCTCCAATACCGGCTCCCATGGAGGAAATGAAGTGCAAATGAGCCAAAACCTCGATTTTAAAAGAACACTGCCTAGGTCTTTCCCCTTCCCGATCGCGGAAATCCACTCGCGATCGCGAAGGCCAATCAACAGCTGCCTAAAAGCTTCCCTTTCATGAACGCGATGCCTAGAACGCGATCGCATTGCTCAGCCCCTTCCATTTTCGCGATCGCAAACACCGCTATGCGTCGCATAGAACAACCTTCACCAAACGGGCCAGCCCCATTAGAACACCACGTTCGCAATAACCCCGATGCAAACATGAATAACCTCCCGCTCGACCCTCCGCGAACGCGAACCATTATAAGCGATCGCATAGAGTAAAAATCCCACCAGTTTACTTAACCTTTCACAATCGCGGCCCTTTATTCACGATCGTAGAAGAGGAAACCAGATGCCCAGAAACCAGCAATTCCTCAAAGTCCAATATCCGTCCGAACTCGATCCGAGACACACCCGAAGCCCTCAGGACCTCAACCAGTTATACCAACACGTCCCAAAATACATTACAAACTTAGTCGAGCCTTCAAATCACATCAAATAACATCGAAATAATGGATCACAACTCAATTCAAGCTTTATGAACTTTAAAATTTCAAACTTTTACATTTCATGCCGAAACCTATCAAATCACGTCTGATTGACCTCAAATTTTGTACACCAGTCACATTTGACATTACGGACCTACTCCAACTTTCGGAATCAGAATCCAACCCCTATATCAAAAAGTCCACTTCCGGTCAAACTTCTCAAAAACCTTCAAATTTCTAATTTTGCCAAATGGCCCCAAAATGGCCTACGGACCTCCAAATCCACTTCCGGGTGCTCTCCCAATACCAGAATTACTATACGGAGCTATTCCCAGACTCAGAATCCCAAACGGACACTGATAACATTGAAATGCACTTCAACCCAAATTTATGAAATTCTTCCAAAATGCTAACTTCCATAGTAGGCACCAAAACGCTCCCGGATCATCCAAAACCCGATACCGGACACACGCCCAAATCCAAAATCATCATACAAACTTTTTTGGAACCTTCAGATCTTGATTCCGAGGTCGTTTACTCAAATATTACCCTTTAGTCAATTCCTCTAACTTGAAGCTTCCGAAATTAGAATTTCCTTTCCAAATCTACTAAGAACTTCCTGAAATTAAATTTCGACAACGCGTGTAAGTCATAATACTTGAAGTGAAGCTACTCAGGGTCGCAAACCGTTGAATGACGTGTTAGAGCTCAAATCGACCCATCGGGTCGTTACATTCTCTCCCACTTAAATATACGTTTGTCCGCGAACGTGCTAAGAGCTGTTCTGGAGTTGTCTGAAATCGTTGTTCAATACCTCGTGCACCTACCCGTGCTACCACAACTCAGTTGAGCACATTAGCTCAAACTAATCAGAAGATTTTCCCTTTTACTTAGCCAAATAGGCCTTAAAGCTTTGTTCCTACTTCCGGAATTCTCTGCCATGCCTGTTTCCATCATACGAACACCATATCAATCTCTATGCGATGCACCAATACATGATTGCATACCTTTGCTGAATCCACACTATGCACTGCGTAAATTACATAACCGTAATAACATCATTTGACAACAATAGCCGAAATTTCACGAATCTGACGGTCACAATGCACCTCATGACATATATAAGTCTTGTTCTGACTCCTGCAATACCGCCACAACGGAAAAAATGTATAGAAATGCGTAACCAACTGCCGAGTCAATAAATCATCGAGTCTCTCCTCTTGACTAGAATCATCACCCGATTATGAACCAAATAATGGTATTTGCTCTTTAATATACTGCATACAATCCGATCGCACTGATCCCAGATCCTCTAATCTAGTCTCACCCAGTATAAGCTGCTCAGGCCATAAGCCACCTGAGACAGGACCAAAATCTCATATGATGCCACAAGCTACCAGCTCGAATAGGATACATAAGGAAAACCAGCTCTGGAAAGGACTACTCGACCCACGTAACTAATTAAACTACTGCAATGGCGTTATGAACCTTCCTCAGAAAATGAGAAACAGAATACACAAGAATAGATATAGGTGAAACTGTATTCAACATCACACTGTTGCGGCGTGCAACCCGATCCAAACAACATAACCATGGCAGCGTGCCACCCGATCCACACATAAAGTCTTTATAAGGAGATACTTACCGAGCTAGAATGCTCATCACTGCAAAATATCTGAATACCAGCCACAAGCACGCTTTGTGCATAATACCATCCCTGTGGAGTTAGATTGCACTATACGCTACAAAACTCAAGCACGACTAAGGTGCAATATATGATCTGTATCTCGAGAGCCATCCTGCTCACATAACCTCATCGCTACACGGAACCTCGACACATATGAAATAACAAGCCATTTCACAACTCACACAGCACAATATATTATTTCATGAAGTAGCCGGTGACGAATTAACATCCAACGTCCGAATACTCCTCCACAAGGAGCGCTATGCTGAAATGAACACCTCCGGCCCGACATAGAGCCCATATTCATATATAAATCCACCCACGGACCTCAAGCCAATTTGGATCACACCATACTAGTCTAATAACCTTTCAAGGGCTCATAATAACCCCCCCCCCC